>CAMZMU010000117.1:75568998-75706780 GCA_947311845.1 Poa pratensis
TTTTTGGTTTGGCCAAAAATGCATGTGAGCTATTTTAAATCGATTTAAACTGAAGGGCCAGAAATAGATCTATAAGGAAATAGAATAAACCACCTAAAAAAAAGGTTAGCGGGCTGGATCTGTTGGATCAGGGCTGTGCAGCGAAGGAAGTGGCCCAGCTCGCGGCCCACGCGAGCGAGCGAAACGGTACGGGCCAGCCTCTTCTTCCTCGACACGAACAGAGGGACGACGGCGAGCTGGAGCTCCGGCGAGGACGGCGTCGGCGACCTGGTGCTTCCTGAAAGGTGATGTCCATCAGAAGGAGAACGACGAGGGGAGCACAGGGACATGAAAATGGCGGAGGGAGATGGACGAGGGGGCTCGCAATCTTCCCGGCAAGGGGGCGGCCGGGGAAGAAGAAGATGAACTCGTCCCCGTCGATTCACGGCGCCCCGAGGCGATTCCTTGGTCGTGGACGAAGAGGGCGACGAGGCGGTGCTGCTGGTGCTCTTGGATTTGCTCGAGGAGCTCCCAAGCGACGGCGATGCACGACGGCAACCTCGGCCGTGGTTCGTGTTCGTGGAGGAGAAAATGGAGAGGGAGAGAGAGAGAGAGAGGGAGCAAATGGGGGAGCAAGGAGCAACGGGGGCGGCGTGGTGCTTCTTATCTCTTCCTCTGCAGCAAGGAGGGAGGGGCCACGGTGGAGTGCTCGCGGCGACCACGGCAACGTGGAGCACGGCAGCGTGCTGGAGGTGTCACGGCGTCCAGGGTGCAGGGATGAGGTGATGGAGCAGAGCCGACAGCGCCAGGTTTCGTGGGGGAGGGTGCTCCTCCGATCGAGCAGCCAGGCGCAGCAGGGGAGCACGGCAACGGTGGCGTGCGGCTCCGCTGCTACAGGGAGTCAACGGAAGTTTGCAAAACGCCCCCTGAGCTCAAATCTCCTCTCACAGACAGGTCCTCGTCAAATTCTTTTATTTCCTTTTTCAAAACCAGAAGGGTTTCTAGAATTTAATTGAGGCCTTTAAACATTTTTAAAAATTCTGAAAATATTTGGGTAGCCTCCCATATACATGTAGAGGTTCCACAAAAATTGGTTTTTGAAAATAAAATGTTTTGCTCCATTTTTGTTCATAGGGTTCTAAATAAATCATTTTTGGAAATTAATAATTTGATACTCCTTTAATATTTAAAACCAGAGATAAAATAGTTTGTAGAACCTTTGGAGCTTTCTTGAAAAATAAATACTTCAAATAAGTTTTGTTTTCATAGAGAAAACATTTGTTTGAGGAAATAGAGAAATTGGGAGGGAAAATTATTTATGAAGATCATTTTAACCCATGACCTTCATTTCTTTTTAATAAAATAAAGGAGGGGTTTGTTTTAAATCAACAAGTAGGCTTACTAGAGGAGAGAGTGATATGAGATGGAGAGAATTAGCATTTCATCTCCTTCCCTAGAATTTTGATAAAGAAAGTATATTTATGTTTTTAGAAAATAGAGGAATAGATAAAAGAGGAAGTTTTATTGAGACCACCTCCCTAAATTTTAGGATTTTAACTTGGGGTGCCTAATTGTAGAGGATTTATTCCTCTTCAAGTCACCCTCCAAGTTTGGTGGCCAAGGTGTCCTAAAGTGGTAACAACTCCACTGAGGAATCATCCTCACAAGAAGATCACACACACAGCAAAATCACAGCAATAGCAACAGCACCAAAATACCAATCAACACAACAATATCCACAACACAACAATTTCCACAATTCAAACAAGCCACACACTTCAAACTACAGGAATAAGTCACACACCTTTTTCCATAACTAGCAATGCTATTTTGTAATAGTGGCCACACCCAATTATGACAAGAGGTTGTTTAAGGGATATACCATCCCATAACTTAGTGGTTTTCAAAGATGGGTTGAAAAGGGAAAAAATATGTGGGTAATATATTTCCCACTAGAATTTCTTTTAAACAGAGTTGAAACCTTGGGGTTCATAAAGATTGGAATTTTGAAAAGTCAAGGTTGAGGAAAGGATAGGAGATCACAGAGAGTTCTCCATATTTTATAAACATGAAAGTGTTGAAAATACTTTTACTGTCTCAAAATAAAGGGCATTTTATTTGTTGCTAGAACCAAGTCATTTTTGAAATAAACTTTTGGCCAACATAAGAATGGGAAAGACATATGGAATATTTTCTTGTCATAACATGGTCACCAGTGTTGAAAATATATTTTTACTTAGGTTGAGTTCTTAGGTTGACATTTACTAGTCAAACAATCACAAACATTCAAGTCACACAAGGTCAAACAGAACAATTTTAAAAGGAAACACAATCATTTGTGAAATAATTCAAAAAGTTTTTTGTTGGTTCTGAATTTTGGGTCTTATTTACTCTTATTATAGATTTGGGATGTTACAGATCCTTCCCCCCTTAAAATAAATCTCGTCCTCGAGATTTGCCCGGGGGTACAGGGGAGTACGAGGGCACGGGTTTTGGGCTGAAGATTCTTCCGAGGTCGTTCTTCTTTCAATAAGGTCGCTAAGTGAGATCTTAACAACTCGATGTTGCGAGGCCTCCTATTGGTTGGTTGTATAAGAATGTGGGTGTCTTCTTTGACATCAAATTGCCTTAGTCACACAAGAAGAATTTGGTAACAAGGTAGCTAGTCTTGTCACCAAATCACTTTTCATATCCAGAGGCTGAGATGTACTGAATTATCTGATGTTCCGATTGTTTGTGTATGACACTCCATTGTTTGAGCATACAAAAGTGAGTTGCTAACAAGTTCATGAGGCTTGTTACCAATTACTTCTATATAACCCGAACATTGGAGGATCACACCATTTCTAGAGAGGTTAAGAATAGTAGATTCTGATATAGGAGTCTCCAAATACTCAATGATAGTCTGGTACACTTCTTCTTTGGTTCCGGGTCTTCACACAGCTTCGCAGGGGTCTTCATACAGCTTCGAAGGTGGCTTCACACATAAGTCAGAGTGCACCGGAAAGGTTAGGGCCTCCGGGAAAACTTTGTGGTTGAGGGCTCATGTTAGTTTTCAAGGGAGTTGGGTGCCCTACCTTAACCATCACACCTATTATATCTTAAACGACCAACTTTACATAGGCCTCTAATTCTCGATTTCTTCAAAATACCATTCCAATATCTCTGGTATGGCCACCACTATCAGCCAATTAATTTTGAAACATGGTCCTGCCCAGGTTAATTTTTTTTTTTTTTTAATCCACCCTCATCTTCCTCGGGTATAAACTCTTTAACATAGTATAGTTCAATCTATCGGGTACCCATCAAATCTTTTTAGGCATATTCTTCCCATTGCCTTTTTATCACAAAATCATAGTGCTTCACCAATTATTTCCTGATTGATTTTTCTAACCAGTTAGGCATATCTCATAATATCTGACTTCTTCAGGTTGTCATTTTCCTATGACCATATCATCAAAGTTGAATAAAGCTTCCAACAATCATGTGATCATACCATCAAAATTGACCCACTTTCTAACCAAATTCAGATTTGATCTCAACACTTTTGGCCTTGACCTCATCACCAAAGATAAATGATCTTTCTCAGAATAATCCAAACAGAGCGTGACAAGCTCTGAAAAATACTGTCACCTAGAATGTCTGGCTACTTGACCAAGTCATATTGATTCCTAGAATCCGATAAACATTCATTTATCCTCCTCCAATTATTTCTCGCACACAACGATCTGCTCATTTGCTAATTCATCTCTGACCACTTCCTATATTCTGATAAGAATTTATTACAAAGGTCACTTGCGCTAAGAATCACCCTAAACATTCCAACACTGGAGTATTCTTCTTAATTCACTTGCTTCTAACCAATCCAAACCTCATTTTATCAGCAAGTGCTCCTAAGAATCCAATAACTTTCACCTTTATTTCTAAACCTTAAATCAAGGGTCACGTCTTCCAGTTCCAGATAATCACCAATGGTTGGGGACCGCAACTGGTTAGCCCCAGAGTATTAACCGAATATATCATTTGCCCAGATCCAACTAATTTATCGATCCACTCCAAGTTTTCACTTCTATTCTAAACCCCAAATTTTCGGCATCACCCACACCATCCACCAAATTTTGATCTCATCAACCAGATTCTTAAGGGATCCTTTTAACCAATAAACTTGTAGTTCAACACTCTTATATCCTCCTAAAGTTCTCCTTTCTACCAAATAGTTTTGAGTCGTCCTATGGCACCTCTTTCCCTTGTCTAGAAAAAGCAGTTAGTAGCTTTGCAAACTTGGTTAGATGAGAGATTTAGAGTTAGATCAACTATGTTAGTCATGTTAGCTTTTATAACCTCTTGTTAGTCCGACGGGATCCAACTAGTGTCATCGAACGTCGGGTCTTGAATCTTCATCTTTCTCGATAGCTTGATGTGGTTGTACCCAATGACGTATGAAGGCCGCTATCCGTCTTGCAGAAGGTCGTAGAGTCTTGGGCCTCAGGGTTGAAGTAGAGAGTATTCGATATCTTGTTCCTCTTGCTAGGACCAAAGTTTCTGGAGGATTTTCTAGGTCGGACTTTTGAAAGGATACAAAACCTCAGGCTATTTGGTTAAAGATCGGGGGTCTTTTGGTATCTTGAGGAACTGTCAGTTCTGTTTGGGAGATGATTTAGATAAGAGGGAAGAATATTTTAGAAAGCTTTTCCTTGGCGGGTTTACATCCGTAACAAGGTGCACTTAGGTGGCAAAAAGGAAACTAAACTTTTCCTTTTTGTAAAACTACGTTTTTCCACCTCACAAACAACACACAAGCAGAGTACACACACGCAGGGTGCGCACAAGGTACGTCTAGTACCAACGGATGTCTAATACGCGTGGTAGTCGGGTAGTACAACTAAAGTTCCTATCATATGTTTTTCCTATGGGTCTTGGTTGAACAGGGGTGCTGAAATCTTCATTTCGTCGCCTTAGTCTTTAGCTGGAGAAACTGGATTGTCGAAGTAGCCACTTGAGTAGAATTGCTGAGGTTGAGCTGAGGTCTTCGGAGGTCTCTTGCTTTGTTGGGGTCGACGATCTTGGCATTTGCAAGTCCACCACCTTGATGTTGAATGTTGAATATTCGAGATGGAAGCTTCTTCTTGTAGGTGCTAGCTAATTAGGTCTCACTTGGGTTCATCGTCAAGTATTTTGAACGGGTAAGAGTAAGTAGAGAAATCCTTGGAAAATCTTAAATTGGGGGTAAGACTTTGAAATATTTGAGAAGATGAGAAGTATTGGAAGTCATTTTTGGACTTCCCTGGATAAAGATATATTTTTGGTATTAATATATTTTTAACAAAATACTTTCTTTCCTAACTAACGTCCATGCTAACTAAGGTCTGTTACAGTCAGGATGGCTCTGATACCAAGTCTGTGAGGACCCCGGATTAATATCCGAGATACTCGTTATGTTTCCTGCAACAACCCCATGATCAGTCTGTTGTTGCACATAACTCGAATTGGCATCACAGGACATCCATAAATACCGATTAAATATACTTACGCGATTGAAGTGATCAGCTTCAACAGGTACTTGCAGCGGAAATCACCAAACAACGTGGAGCCCAAGTCATTCGCCTTTACCCTACAGGCAGCTGACTGGGAAGCGCCCTAGTTCGCAAAGACGCCAGTGAACTCCTCTTCGTCGAACTGCTCCTCTTTAAAATCTGGCTAAGACAATAGCCAGGGACGAAACCAATATGAGTACATTTGATTGTACTCGCAAACTACCCCAACTTGAGTAAGCACTAGTTTTTATTTCTTAAAAACTTTTATTTGAAAAACTCTCAAAAATCTTTTTACTAAAAAGGGGGGAGAAGAGGTTTATAACTATCCTTAAGAAAACACCATTTCAGCGGTTTCTCCGGAACTCCTCCGGCATTCAACCACACTCTGCCCATAGTTCCAAACCCATCACCACCCCGTACCAACTCATTGGTACCGGTGGGAAATACCCTTTCCAAGTCAATTTCCTCAACACAATCCAGAGTTTCCAAAACTTTGCACATGGCCTTAGCAGTTCTTCCCAACTGTCCATATCCGAGGACTCGGCTATTCGAATAGTTTTTACCCTCTGCAGAGGTAGTACGCTTTTCCCACACCCATCCGGTCACTCATCGTGTCAGCCACGTCCCGCCATACCCGAGGTATGCGAAGTTGAGTTCCCGGCCATAGCCTGTCCTTTGCTCATGCTAGTATAGGACCCTGCCGCTACGACATTCCATCGACACTCAAACCTCAGGAACTAAGTGTGAGGACTCGTAGTTCTGCCCGGCGGACCCAAGGGAGCCCTTCAATCCTCTTCCTCCAACATCCATACCGGCTTCCGGTAGACCAACAATGAAGAGGACCCAGGTCAGGGGGTAGGTCCTCAGACCATCCCCTCATGGAACGAGGTTATCCTCGTTATTGAGGCATCCAGTACTAACACAGGCAAATTATATGACTACGCCCTTTCCCATATGGGGTAAATGTGGTCGCACAGATTATTGGCTGATGTAAGTACCAGGACACAATGTGCATTTTTCCTTCCAAAACAACACCACTCTGCTTCTTCACCTTCATACCGACCTTTCGGTACTTCAACTCCATCCAATTTTTTTTTAAAAGAGTTTTGAATAAACAATGATTTTCCCATCCTATAGTTGTAGATAACTACCTTATTTTTCTACATAGGGTGGCAAATAGTTTTTCATAAACTTTTAAAAGGTTTTCACAATCATTTCCAATTTTCATCGCAAAATACTTTTAATCAAAACTAGGGTGGTTTGTAATCCCACCAAAAGGATTTTCATAGAAGGCTTTTGAGTAAAACAAGTTCATTTAGAAATCATTGTATACCGCTAACACCTCTATATCGGGTGCCTCAACAATATACTTGTAATTTTGGAAAAGGGTTTTCAAAATCATCGCTTTCGTGGCAGACACCACAGAAATCATTTATGCTCTTTATAAGTAAAACAGGTAAATCAAAATAGATGTATATAGATGCAAGCTCAGTGAAGTAGCTTGCCTGGTTTCAGCAAAATGTCCCTGGACTTCTCTTCGTTGATCAATATAATAAAAATCCAATCCTTCCTCGATCAAATCTCTCCGAAAACCACTCCGGTAGCGTTATTATCTAGCGTCGCAAACAGGGAAATAAACAACAATCAATACACCAAACAGAATCACAAGTGGTGCACAGACAGATAACAACCACAAGCATCAAACCAATTATTCAAGCAACAAACTAGGATCTAAGCTTATAAGGGCCTTAGACTAGTGCATGCTAGGTGCCTAGATCACAAAGCTATCTCAAGCAAGGGTGAACAGCAAGCATTTTATCTAAACAGGAAGTACTTCACTACAACACAACCACTCAATTTTCAACAGAGAAAACCACCACTCACACCCAGTAGATAAAAGGCTATCGGAACTATGCTTATGATTGAGAAACTTATTCTTCAATCAATATGCAATGGAATCAGTGGGTGTTCCACTACCATAACAAGGCATTAAGAGGTTAAATATCCTCTGGCTACAATAGGAAGCTTACTAAAACAACAACACAACATAAGGCTACTCGTGCTAGTGAGTCCTAAATAATTATAACTATTCCCCCAACTAAACATGCTTTGCTAAGGATCAAACAATAGGTAACAAGGGGTGACATGCTACAATATCAGTAGCCATGAAATGCTACTGATGTTGAAGCAATGTTTCCAAAAACCAAACCACTCAAAGAATTTCATCCACAGACAATTCCTAAACACTAGGGATATTCTAGGAAATATTCACACTAGTGATATTATTTCCTAACGAACACATGCAACACTAAACTTTTTCCTAACATGCTAATTATAAGGGATAACACACTCATAACAAAGAGTACAGAACCTATGCATGCTAGTAATCACAAATAAAACATTAACACATTCCACAAACTTAAATAAAACTAAATCCAAGATTTCACAGGAAAGCATTAAAACTAGCTATGCACACCAAAAATAAAATAGCTCTAAAAATCATACCAATCTAGGATTAGGTACTCCTAGTCATACAGAAGGCTACACAATTGGATTCACATCAAAATCTATCACCAATTAATTTACAAAAATCCTAGAAGAGCGCACTGGTCACAAACCAAAGTGGATGCCATTTTGTTTAGGAACATCATTTGCACAAGAGGCCAAATGCTACTGCTAGGTAACACTCAGGGCTTTTCAAAACAGTTGAGTTTGCATTTTTGGCTATCCTAGAAAAATAGTTATTGAGTTTTTGGTGAAAACCAGTGTTTTTGCCTTCCATTTTATTTATCTAGAAGTATTTGTCCAAAAGTGGATCTACCACTTGGATCTGGTTAAAAACATGTTGAGGTACCTCCATGATTTTTGGTTTGGCCAAAAATGCATGTGAGCTATTTTAAATCGATTTAAACTGAAGGGCCAGAAATAGATCTATAAGGAAATAGAATAAACCACCTAAAAAAAAGGTTAGCGGGCTGGATCTGTTGGATCAGGGCTGTGCAGCGAAGGAAGTGGCCCAGCTCGCGGCCCACGCGAGCGAGCGAAACGGTACGGGCCAGCCTCTTCTTCCTCGACACGAACAGAGGGACGACGGCGAGCTGGAGCTCCGGCGAGGACGGCGTCGGCGACCTGGTGCTTCCTGAGAGAAAGGGTGATGTCCATCAGAAGGAGAACGACGAGGGGAGCACAGGGACATGAAAATGGCGGAGGGAGATGGACGAGGGGGCTCGCAATCTTCCCGGCAAGGGGGCGGCCGGGGAAGAAGAAGATGAACTCGTCCCCGTCGATTCACGGCGCCCCGAGGCGATTCCTTGGTCGTGGACGAAGAGGGCGACGAGGCGGTGCTGCTGGTGCTCTTGGATTTGCTCGAGGAGCTCCCAAGCGACGGCGATGCACGACGGCAACCTCGGCCGTGGTTCGTGTTCGTGGAGGAGAAAATGGAGAGGGAGAGAGAGAGAGAGAGGGAGCAAATGGGGGAGCAGAGGAGCAACGGGGGCGGCGTGGTGCTTCTTATCTCTTCCTCTGCAGCAAGGAGGGAGGGGCCACGGTGGAGTGCTCGCGGCGACCACGGCAACGTGGAGCACGGCAGCGTGCTGGAGGTGTCACGGCGTCCAGGGTGCAGGGATGAGGTGATGGAGCAGAGCCGACAGCGCCAGGTTTCGTGGGGGAGGGTGCTCCTCCGATCGAGCAGCCAGGCGCAGCAGGGGAGCACGGCAACGGTGGCGTGCGGCTCCGCTGCTACAGGGAGTCAACGGAAGTTTGCAAAACGCCCCCTGAGCTCAAATCTCCTCTCACAGACAGGTCCTCGTCAAATTCTTTTATTTCCTTTTTCAAAACCAGAAGGGTTTCTAGAATTTAATTGAGGCCTTTAAACATTTTTAAAAATTCTGAAAATATTTGGGTAGCCTCCCATATACATGTAGAGGTTCCACAAAAATTGGTTTTTGAAAATAAAATGTTTTGCTCCATTTTTGTTCATAGGGTTCTAAATAAATCATTTTTGGAAATTAATAATTTGATACTCCTTTAATATTTAAAACCAGAGATAAAATAGTTTGTAGAACCTTTGGAGCTTTCTTGAAAAATAAGATACTTCAAATAAGTTTTGTTTTCATAGAGAAAACATTTGTTTGAGGAAATAGAGAAATTGGGAGGGAAAATTATTTATGAAGATCATTTTAACCCATGACCTTCATTTCTTTTTAATAAAATAAAGGAGGGGTTTGTTTTAAATCAACAAGTAGGCTTACTAGAGGAGAGAGTGATATGAGATGGAGAGAATTAGCATTTCATCTCCTTCCCTAGAATTTTGATAAAGAAAGTATATTTATGTTTTTAGAAAATAGAGGAATAGATAAAAGAGGAAGTTTTATTGAGACCACCTCCCTAAATTTTAGGATTTTAACTTGGGGTGCCTAATTGTAGAGGATTTATTCCTCTTCAAGTCACCCTCCAAGTTTGGTGGCCAAGGTGTCCTAAAGTGGTAACAACTCCACTGAGGAATCATCCTCACAAGAAGATCACACACACAGCAAAATCACAGCAATAGCAACAGCACCAAAATACCAATCAACACAACAACAATATCCACAACACAACAATTTCCACAATTCAAACAAGCCACACACTTCAAACTACAGGAATAAGTCACACACCTTTTTCCATAACTAGCAATGCTATTTTGTAATAGTGGCCACACCCAATTATGACAAGAGGTTGTTTAAGGGATATACCATCCCATAACTTAGTGGTTTTCAAAGATGGGTTGAAAAGGGAAAAAAATATGTGGGTAATATATTTCCCACTAGAATTTCTTTTAAACAGAGTTGAAACCTTGGGGTTCATAAAGATTGGAATTTTGAAAAGTCAAGGTTGAGGAAAGGATAGGAGATCACAGAGAGTTCTCCATATTTTATAAACATGAAAGTGTTGAAAATACTTTTACTGTCTCAAAATAAAGGGCATTTTATTTGTTGCTAGAACCAAGTCATTTTTGAAATAAACTTTTGGCCAAATAAGAATGGGAAAGACATATGGAATATTTTCTTGTCATAACATGGTCACCAGTGTTGAAAATATATTTTTACTTAGGTTGAGTTCTTAGGTTGACATTTACTAGTCAAACAATCACAAACATTCAAGTCACACAAGGTCAAACAGAACAATTTTAAAAGGAAACACAATCATTTGTGAAATAATTCAAAAAGTTTTTTGTTGGTTCTGAATTTTGGGTCTTATTTACTCTTATTATAGATTTGGGATGTTACAGATCTCCTGGATGTAAGTGTGCCGTGGATGTCCGATGCCCATCGGTGCGCCTGCAGGCCGTCTGCCACAGTTCTGATCTTGCGGTGTCGCTTGGGGATTAGGGCTTAGAGTTAGGGCGCGATTTCTGAAATTGATCGCCCGTTCAGCCAGCGATCCTCCCAGAACCGCACGCGCTGGCCGTTACCCAAGATCATGGTGGTGGACGCAAAGAACAAGGCATGTCACTCGCGTGTGAATTGCAGTTCTAGTCCACTCCAAGCCCTGTCGTCGTCCATGTAACTGAACCAAAGCCATCGGGTGCACAGGGCCAAGCCTGTTGTCTCTAGGTCATGCACGCCTAGGCCACCAAGGTGGATTGGACGGCAAACGAGCCGTCAATTGACGTGGCAGTTGCCGCCATCGGCATCGGCGCGGGTGGCCCAAAGAAATCCTCTTTGGGGGCGTGAGCAAGAGAAGCTGGTGGATGGGATCGCGCTCAGGACCGACTTCACGAAGGGGAGGCGGCCAGCCTTGTTCTTGAGGTGCGCTTTCCATGTGGGCAGTTTCCCGGCCGTTCTGTTGACCACATGCTGCAGCTGGGCGGCGGTGGGGCGTCATATCGTGAGCGGGATGCCAAGGTAGGTGATCGGCAATTCCACAATTAGGCATCCAAGATTTGCGATGAAGGGCGCAGCCACATCAGTATCGCATCTGATTAGCGTCGCCGTGCTCTTCTGGAAGTTCACGCGCAAGCCTGATGTGCGGCTCCTTGACGGCGAGAGTATCGTCTGACGGCAAAAGAGGATGACGTCATCGGCGTACAGCGAGATGACAGGGATCGCGTTGGTGCAGCTGCTGCAGGACGTTGAGCTCGATCGCGAGGCAAAATAGACGTCCCAGCGTGTCCATGGCGAGCACGGAGAGTTGCGGCGACAGTGGGTCGCCTTGGTGTAATCCGCGGCGGTGCCATATTGGCGGTCCTGACACACCGCTCAGGAGGACTTTGGTGCTTGCCGACAAAAGAAGCACGGCGAGCCAGCCAAGAAATCGGTCACTGAACCCGTAGCGTCCCAGGACCTCGAAAAGAAAGGGCCATGAGACCGAATCGAAGGCCTTTGCCAGGTCTAGCTTCAGTAGAACGTCCGGGGCCCCCAATTGGTGTAGGAGGAGCGCCGATTGTCGCAGGAGCACAAAATTATCGTGTAAGTTGCTCCCTGGTATGAAAGCGTTCCGGAGAGGAACGCGATGCGCGCGCGCTGGCGCGCAAGTGTGCGTTCAAGCGAGGCTAGCCCGAGGTAGGATAGGTTGATCTGCCTGCGAAGCCAATCTCTTGGTACTTCAAACCTTGAGAAATTGACAGCAAGAGCATTATGACCAGAATAGGCTCTCCAAATGGTATAGTTTTGAGGGAAACCACAACCATTATTTAGCATCCACCCAGACTAATAAGTTTGACCAAACTTGCCATGAAACAATATAGCATCACTTTTACCTTGGAAACCAGTGGCAAGTGATTATGCCTATTTCTTGCATAATTGCTGAAGAAAACAGATGAAAAAAGGTAAAGAAGAAAAAACTTACTTTACACCACATGGTGAAACTGTTTGCCCTTCAACGCATATTGCATAGTCCTGATCCCAGATAGGATCCTTACATTTAGGGGCAAGAACACAAGATAGCAAACTAAAGGTAAACAAAATTGCCTTTTCAAATTTTCGATACTAAAGCCTAGCAGATTCAGACCTCCTAATGTGAATAATCGTATAAGAATAGCAAAATTCTTATCAATCATAGATTTTTTTTTTCAGTTTTTAAATAAGTCGGAAAATATACAAGCAGAAAAAGATGTTTGACGGGCTGCTATAGGCAAACTGATCCAACTGATCCCAGCCTGCCAACGATCCAATTCAGAGAAATTTTGGGTACCTTGCATGGCTGTACAGATCGCTGAAGAGTTGATAAAAGATCCCAACTGTGGAAAATCTCCCTTCTCATTAAAGCTGGATGAATAGTTATAAGTTAATTATTTCCAGGAGAAGTTTCAGCTTGGACAATTTACGGACAAAGAAGTTGGATTCTAACCTGCAGACCAGCGACAACCTTATCGTATTGGCAATTATGTCACTGGAAAATTTGGCGTGCAGCCACGTGTTACAAAGCAAACATACACCTTGATCTAGGCAAGAAGCAAAAATTACAAGGAAATATCTTTACAACTAACTATTCCATCAGAAATGAAAACAAACAATTGTTCGGATAATTGGAAGAATGGTGAAAGAGATAAAGACGAACTGCTTTATCTACCAACATATTTCTTTTGCATTGCTTTTGAAACATTTCAATAGTGAAAAAAGTTCTGCCAGGGAAATTACAGGAAATAAAATCTCAGACCATGTATAACAGTCAAGTTATCTTGCTTATGTGCATCTTCCAAATTTCAAAGTATATCCGGTTACAGTAGATGCTCTTGTCACTGAAAAAAAGTTTTGAAAAGCCAAGAAATTTGAACAAAATTTGGCAAGTACATCTCGATATTCTATGTGCACACGCCAAGTTTAAAAAAAAAACTGATATTTTATGTATCCTTTGTAAAATAAAATAAAATAATTGCCCGTGAAATGCATATTTACACTGAATTTTGTCTTTTTACGCACGACATAAATAATGTCAGTTTTTCGTGAAATTACTTTGTGAGCACATAGAATGTCAAGTTGTGCGGAATTTTTTGTTGGATTTTTTTTAGATTTCGAAATGTGTTTAAAACACATTTTAAAAATTGGGAGCATATGCTCCCACGTGCCAAAATACCCCTCCTAAAGTATATCGAATATATTGAGTTTCTGAACCTCGAGAACACAGTAAGGAATGATACCAATAAGTAGAGGAATGCTCACTAACTTGATCCACAATAACCTTCTTATTTGCCATTATTGCCCTGACCGATGTCTGCAACTTCCTCATTAAGCTTGTACCACCACCACCGGAAATTAACCAAAACAGACATTTGAAAAGCACATCGAAATATCTTACAAATTATTTGCTTCCTAGGGATGTCTGCCGTTGTCATGGGAATAACCATTTTCACTCGGGTTCCCATCTAGTCCCCAAAGGCAACCAAGTGTCAAATTGATAAAATAAACACAGTTCATAAAAACGTTGACCAAAGGGGGACGGATCCCTCCCTTGGCTGTCCGTTGTTAGGTAGAAGATGAGACCTCTCCAGCAGCGGATGATACGCGCTGGATAGCACCCTGTTTTCAATTCGGTGCCGCTGGGACTCGAACCCGGTGGGCTAAGAGTGCACTCGCAGCCTCTGCCACTAAGCTAGCACTCAGTTCTCATAAACACAATATATCAAAAATCCAAACAACTAGCCATGGATAATCTTGTCTTTTTGGATACATGCACTTGGTCCCTGATGGATGACTAGTGGGTTTGGTGAGCTTCGTTTAACTTTAGGGGCTTCTTATCTTTTTTCCCTTTAAACCTCGTGTCTTGACCTTTTTTCTGTTATGCTTGTATTTTCCATCTTTTAGTCTGCGTGTTTCTTTGTGTCGATCGAAAACATGCAGGTATGAGGGGAGCCCCCATGTGGAGAAGCGATTGTTCATGTTAAAACTTAAACCTTGGCAAATGGTTATGAGAGTAACCTTGACAATTAAATCAATAGAATGGCATAGAAGGTAGCCATGGCGAATAGTCCTGTTAATATATGACTGCATGAGCTAAGTTTGATGAACTTTTTTCTACTACCATGTAATATGCATCTTTGTTTTCCAGAACATATGCCCGTGGCTGTACTCGCTATTGTTGTGAGGAAGATTGGTTTCATTTTAGGAGATGAAGCCGCCAAGCCCATTGTAGCTAAACTGACCGAAAAAGTTCCCACTTTGAAAGATCTGCCGGTAAATATGGAGCAAATAACGAAGCAACTGATTATTCTTAGCAACTTTATAAGGCTGATAGGCACGGTATACCTCACGGTCGAAGTTGCCAAGAATTGGATTTGGAAGGTCCGCTACATGGCCTACCATGTTGAAGATGTAATGGATAAGTACTCATACCATGTCTCACAACTTAAGGAAGAAGGATTTAAGAATATATCTTTCACCAAAGGAACACGTTATGTCAATGTTTTCAGAGAAATTGTGGATGATGTAGCTCAGATAGAGAAGGAGATTCAGCTAGTTATACAGATGAGAGACAAGTGGTTCCAGCTCTCCCAGGTTGTCGCTAGCCCACTTACTGAGATGGAAAGACAGTGGTTCCAAGACAGCTTCCCTGAATTTGTCAAAGATAAAGATCTAGTAGGAATTGAAGACAATAGGACATTGCTGGCTGAATGGCTGTACTCCAAAAAGGCGGAGAGCACTGTGATAACTGTTTCGGGCATGGGTGGGTTGGGAAAATCCACCCTAGTTTCAACTGTTTATGAACGTGCAAAGATCAACTTCCCTGCGCATGCATGGATAGCTGTGTCACAAGTTTACACTGCTAGTGCCCTGTTGAGGAAGCTACTGCGGAAGATTGGATACCCCGAACAAACCTTGTCAGCAGGTATTGACAAAATGGATGTGCATGACTTGAAAAGGGAGATACAGAACGGACTTAGAAAAAGAAAATATTTGATTGTACTGGATGATGTCTGGGATCAAGAGGTATACGTCCAAATGCATGGTGCTTTCCCGAATCTCCAAGGAAGTAGGATCGTCATTACGACACGGGTGGACCATGTCGCAAGAATTTCTTCTCCCACCCGTCACCTTGAGCTCCAGCCATTGAGTAAGCATGATGCATTTGACCTCTTCTGCCGAAGGGCTTTCTACAACCAGAAGGGTCACAAGTGCCCCAAGGATCTTGCGATAATTGCTACTTCTATAGTTGACATGTGCCATGGCCTGCCTCTAGCAATTGTTTCCATTGGAAGCCTGTTGTCTTCCAGACACCGCTTAGACATTTGGAACAAAAAGTACAACCATCTTCGAAGCGAGATGTCAAACAATGATCATGTCCGAGCTATTTTAAATCTGAGCTACCATGACCTGTCAGGAGACCTCAGAAACTGCTTGTTGTACTGCAGTCTGTTCCCCGAGCACCACCCCCATGTCATTTGATCACCTTGTGCGACTGTGGGTTGCAGAAGGCTTTGTGATCAGTAAAGATTATAAGACACCGGAGATGGTAGCAGAGGGAAATCTCATGGAACTGATCCACCGCAATATGCTTGAGGTTGTGGAGACTGATGAGTTTGGTAGGGTCAACACATGCAAGATAGTGACCTGGTTATTTCTATTGCTAAAGAAGAGAGATTTGCTTCAGCAAATTACCATGGTGCAATGATACATATGGATAAGGATGTTCGCCGGCTATCATTATATGAATGGAAAGACGATACTGCACCGAAAGTTGAACTTCCATGTCTTCGAACAGTAGTGGCACTCGGAGTAATTGCATGCTCCCCTGGCATGTTGTCTTCAATTTTGGCGGAGTCTTGCTATCTAACTGTTCTCGAGCTGCAAGGCTCTGAAGTCACTGAAGTGCCAACATCGGTCGGTTCTATGTTCAATCTACGTTACATCGGGTTACAACGCACCATGGTCAAGTTACTTCCAGACTCTATTCAGAATCTGTCTAACCTCCACACCCTGGACATCAAGCAGACCAGAATAGAGAAGCTACCTCCAGGAATTGTCAAGATCAAGAAGCTGCGGCACCTTTTAGCCGGTAGATATGCTTATGCCGGTAGATATGCTTATGAGAAGTGGACAGAAATCCAGTACTTTATCGGAATGCCAGCACCTAAAGAGCTGTCCAATTTGAAAGAACTTCAAACTCTCGATACTGTGGAGTCCAGCAATGACTTGGCCGAGCAGTTGAAGAAACTGATGCAACTCAGAAGTGTGTGGATTGACAACATTGGTGCTGATGACTGTGCAGATCTGTTTGCTACCCTCTCAACTATGCCGCTTCTTTCGAGCTTGCATCTTTCTGCAAGGGATGATAATAAGCCACTTAGCTTTGAGGCTCTCAAGCCAAGGTCAACATATCTACACAGCTTGATTATCAGAGGGCAATGGGCCAATGGGACACTTAATTGCCCGATATTTCTCGGATATGGTACACACATCAAGTACCTGGCTCTAAGCTGGTGTCACCTTAGGGAAGATCCACTGGGGATGCTCGCACTGCACATGCCAAATCTCACATATCTGAGACTTAGCAATATGCGTAGTGCGAATACTTTGGTTCTTTGTGCAGATTCGTATCCGAACCTGAAGACGCTTGTCTTGAAGTACATGCCTACTGTCAGAGAGCTAAAAATCTGTGATGGTGCTCTTCCGTGCATTGAAGGTTTGTACGTTGTGTCGCTGCGGAGTCTGCATAAGGTCCCTCAAGGCATTGAATCACTTCGCTCCCTGAAGAGGCTATGGTTACTTGACTTGCACAAGGATTTCGAAAGTAAGTGGCTCAATAGCGGAATGCACCAGAAGATACTGCATGTTCCAGAGGTTCGTGTATAGGTGCGCCAAGCTGGCTCTTTCTGCAGTGTCATTCTTGTATGTGCCCTTTTAACCGTTCTGTTAATTTTGCGATTACTGACATCGCCAGTAGCCTTAGGTCAGTACTTCTATGTTGTTATACATTTATTTCTAAAAGATTGGTGTCCAGACCTGTCTGGTGTGCTGATTGCATTTAACATTTGTATCCTTTCTATAGAACATCTTATGTGAATAATCCTGTCAAACATTTCATTTTATATGTTACTAGTTAAATGCCCGTGCGTTGCAACGGAGACTTAGTGATGATACATTATTGAGAAGCATATTTTCGTGCTCTTCACTTCCAAAGCATAAACTTAATATACGTTCTAAAGGTGGAGAAAAACCAACTTGCCTCTATATTCTGCATGCAGCAAACTGTAGCTGGTTGGATGACCTTTTCTTGAATTTGAGCTTCAAATTCATCCAGTTATACAATCCACCATAATTGCAAAGAGTCTACAGGCAACTATCTCGCTGCTTGAAAACCTCCAACGATCTTCAAGCCATCAAACGATTGCCTCGCCGGTTCAGAGCCATCGCCATGACTTTAAGAGTCCGTCTAAAAATTACGCTCATATAGCACCCATGTGTGTCTATAGCACACAACATTGCATGGACTCGGCACTAAACGCATCCTGGATCCCGTCTTCTTTGCCTGCACGAACTAGCCCACCGTGATGGTCTTTGACGGAATTTCAGAAGAACCTCATGCTGTAATTTGTACCCAGCAGCATATGATTTTATATAGCAGCAGGACATAACAGAAGCAGTAGGACTACCAGGTTGAGCAAGGCTTTGGGGACTACGACGATGCCATGGAGACGATAGTGTCTGCTAGGGACGGCGGCGCCTACACATGAATGAACTGGTCGCCTACGGTTTGTGTGAAGTCCTCGCCGTCCTCAAGCGTCGTTGCAGAACTGCTCGTTCCTCTTCTCTCTGCTTCTTCCGTCGCACGCCGCCACGAAATTGCTGGGGCGAAATCCCGAGTCTGCATCGCTGCTATGTTCCCTGACAGCCGTAGCTGCGCTCGCCCGTGTAAGACCTCGCGTCCATGTGAGGTTCGTGGAGGATGCCAGAAGCAGCACCTTCGGCAGACGGCCACCAGTCTCCGTCGAAAGTACTGGCGCTCATAGCCCTCGAATACCTCGCTCATGGCTGCTCCCCTCGATCGCCTCCGTCCACACGCCCAAATCCCCCTTCCAAATTCCTCCGCGACATTGAATCGAGCAGAGACGAAATCTTGCGGCAGCGTGTTGATTTGTGGCGTCGGCACGATTGGGAAAGTGAGTACTAATCCAATCATCAATTCATGGTGCGATCTCATAAAAGGGAGATCATACTGGCGGGGCTCCCGGCGAAGTTCGCTAGCAGGTATGCCACCACGAGCTTCATCTAGATCGGATCCTCGACGTCGACGAAGAAACCCTCACAAAAGTCGATTAAATCTCGAGTTGGTCGATCGAAGCGGTCGCCGTCGGAGCTGACCAGCGTGATCGTCCTGCTCTTCTCGCCTACAACCTCGTCGACTTTGCTGCTCTGTCGTGGTTCGCTGCCATGGTTTTTCCTTGATTCGAGTCCAATTCCAAAGCTGGTTCGTCTAATAGCTTGGAACAATCGATTTCGATCGATGCAGGGCAATCGATGGATCCCATATTTAAAGGTCTAGAATTGTTCTAATCTTGGCTGATTTGAGTACGATACGGTCGCGTGTTCAGCTCTGGCTCTTGACTTGGCAGGCCTACACCCAGCGATCGATCGGGAAACAAAATCACAGACGTACGAAACCACGGGACGGACGAAAATCGAGCGCGACGTACGACGTACCACCGAACGGACGAAGGAAGAAACACTACTCGTATTATATAGTAGAGAAATATATCTTCATCTATGTCACTAAAATGAATAACGTTTGTGCTACTAATTTCTTCAAGGTATTCCATGAGGGCGGTTCTACTTCATTTGTTTTGCTAGAATTTTAACTGATAAAACCGGTTTACTGAGACTTCAGCATGACATGACATGAGCTACTACGTGTGAGTGATGCATTACTGCATTACAGCTAGTTTACAGTCAATTTTCCAGCTCTGAGGTGGTCGCTTTCTAACCCAAAGAAAAGAAAAATTCTAACACCAGTACCAACGAAAAGGAAGATTCGCATTACTGCCAACAGCCAAATTTGAACACACTGAGATAGGTCTTTTTCGAAGCGGAATCCCTAATTCAACACAGTGAAATTAAGGTATCTACTCGGACTAAATAGGACGCCGCCTAAATTACAGGGAATCCAGGAAATTACCGAATGTACTCAAGAAGCCTCAGCTGCCACCAACAAGGGTCAGCACGCCGCCCTTCGACCAGCGTGGAAGGCGCCGCCGCTTGACTGCTAGCCTCCGGGGAGCTCCTTTAGGTCGCCTTACCCGTTCCAGGCAGCTTCGCCTACTACGAGGACTAGTTGGGCCGGCCCATATTAGCACGCGCGCGACGATTTCTTCGCGGCGACTGCCCGGCCTTCACACAGTTCGACTGTTTCGGACGTACGCTGCTGGACGCATGCATGCTGATCGATCATGAGATGTTGAAGCTAGCTAGCTAGCTCGAGCATTATTGTTCGTACTGTTTCCTTCAGCAGTACCAGTTACCGCGCGAGAATAAATGTTTTAAGCTGTTTCTACTAGCTTATGCTCACAGACCGTATAAAACTGTACTAAATAAATGCTTGTCCAAAAGAAAACGAAAAAAAGGTCGGTAAATGGAAACTAGTTTTGAACAATTTTAAGATGCGTCAAAAAATGGCTTGAACGAAAAAATGAACCATTTTGAAAAAAAAGAAAACATGTTTCAACGATTTTAAGATGCCTCAAAAAGAAAATGGGGTGAAAGGAACTATTTTTGAACGATTTTAAAACTGAACAGAAAAATGGTGAAACAGGAACTATTTTTTAACGATATTTTAGTGAACATATATTATGTTTACATGATTTTTAAGTAACCAGAAAATTATTTTATACGAAAATTATTTTGGAACGATTTTAAAATTGAACATAAAAGGCTAGTAAACGGAAACTATTTTTTAACGATTTTAAAAATGAACAGAAATAGGGTGAACGGAAATTATTTTTGAACGATTTAAAAAGTGAACAGAAAAAGCGGTGGAACGGAAAATATTTTTGAACGATTTTGAAAGTGAACGAAAATTATTTTGAACGAAAATTATTTTGAACGATTTTAAAAGTGAACGAAATTATTTTGAACGAAAATTATTTTGGAACGATTTTAAAATTAAACAGAAAAGGCTAGCAAACGGAAACTATTTTTGAACAATTTTAAAAAATGAACATAAATGGGGTGTGAATGAAAACATTTTTGAACAATTTTAAAAGTGAACAGAAAAAAAAGTGAACAGAAAAAAGTGGTGGAACAGATACTATTTTTAAACAATTTTAAAAGTGAACAAAAAATGGGGGTGATCGGAAACTTTTTTTGCATGAATTTTGAAAACAGAAAATGGGGGTGAAAAAAGAAAAAAGAAAAGAGAACAAAAAACAAAAACAGAAAATAAAAAGTGAAAAACGAGAAAAGAAAATAAATAGGAAAAAAATTAAAAGATCGAAAAAAAAAATTAAATGAAAACAGAAAACGAAAACATAAAAGAAAACAAAAATGAAAATGAAAATGAAAATCGTTCAAAAAAGAAAATAAAAAAGAAAATGAAAAAGAAAATAAAACGAAAACAGAAAAAGAAACGTAAAAGGAATATAAAAATAAAACAGAAAATAAAAAGAAAACAAAAACAGAAAAAAGAAAAAGAAAGACGGAAAAAAAAAAAAAAGGAAAAACCGACTGTTGGGCCGGCCCACCCGCGGCGACGCGCGCGTCCCTTCAGGCGACGCAAGCGGGAAGCGTCGCCGCGGGGCGATGTATAGCATTTGCCAGCCTCCGCCCCTGCGCCTGTGCCGTCGGTCAAACCCCGAAGTTGCAAAGCGGCCAGCACTATTTCAGACTGGGCCGATGGATTCCGGTCCAGGCGTCCAGCCCTCAGGAGTTGAGGGGCTCGAGTTCCTTCGGATGGGCCGAGGCCTACACCTCCAGTTTAATCTGGGATTCTGTCACCCGGCATGAAAAGCTAAGGGCCCGCTTGAATTATCGGTAAGTTTTCGGAGCCGATATTTTTCCCGCCCTCACTATCTCCAAAAAGATGACGAAACCTTGCACCGTCGGGGAAGAACACTTGACTAGATCCACTATTTAGAAGAAAAGTCACTGGCGATTCTTTGCCATTCTCACAAATGATGGCTCTTTGCAAATATGCAAGAATGTTTTCAAAAGGATGTGGAGAGAGCATTTGGAGTTCTCCAAACTCATTGGGTATTGTTCATGGAGTTGCAATGATATGAGATTTGTAGACAATATGGCAGCTGATGACTTGATGTTTAATTTTACACAACATGGTTGTGTAGAGCAAGAGCGAAGCGGTCGCCCACGCATGATTTTGAAAAGCCCAAAGAACCTATCTGCCTCCCGAAGAGATCTAGATAATGTTGTGAACTTTTTTGAGATGTAGCAATAACTTCGATATCAACATGTGCACATGCCGCTACTAAATGATCTTGCCGAGCATATGAGGATCCACACTGAAAATTGTTGAATTTATATTGGAATTATGCACTCCAAATAAATTCTATGTGTGAACTATATATTTTTCTAACTTGAACTATTTAGTTGTGACTCTAAAAAATTACATGTCCAATCTGTGATCGACGTGCGTGTGGTTTGCATGGTTTAAAGATTTCAAGGTGGAGGCTGTGGTTGCAGGAGGGGACATATAGGATGGTGGACTCTTATCTGTGCGGACACGCTCGATAAAATTTCCCCACTCTGGCTGGAGATTCTCTAAACCTCCGAATGCTATGCAAAGGAGTCGTCAGATACTTCTTATCCATTACGGGTTGCACCTCGCTATCCCTTTGATCCACCGCTGTCGCGAGCAATCACACCCACCTCAGCCGACAGGCCAACAGTTTGCATGGCCACTGCTGCGTAGAATGTGGCGTCTAGGTAGTGCATATATAATAATGAAACTGAAAGTTCTCTATTTTTTAATTAATTTTCTATTGTTATTGTAGAAACTTCTCAACAACTTAGTGGAAATATAATAAAAAGCTTCTTAGATATACATGTCGGTTCTAGATTTCATTTAATTGAATACTATATTATTTTAGTAGAAATGCATTTGACTTTCAATGTAAGTGTCGCTAGAAAATAGCTGGTTATGTAGAATCGAATAGTTGTACTCCCGACAGTCTTTTCCGAATCGGAGGGAGTAGCATGTTCCAAAATTTGACGGCTTTGGGGAATTGTGGGGACGACCAACCGTAAATTAGCCCCTCCCCCTAGCTTGAGTCAAGGTCCGTATCATATTCAGCTGCACCTCTCCAATCCGTAACGTATCACGTCGGGCTACCATGTTTTGATTCTAGTTCTAGTGCAAATAAATAGACAACCTGTTGCACGTAGATCGCTTTGACATTAATCCACCGACGACAGCGGACACATCGATCTCACGATGGAAGACTCGGCGACCACCAACCCGCCCACGCGCCTAGGCCTGACGGCGCTCGCTCTACGCCTGCTCGTCGAGCTCGGTGAAACGAGTGCTAAGAGCAACCTCGTCTTCTCGCCTCTGTCCATCTACGCCGCGCTCGCCCTTACGACCGCCGGCGCCCGGGGCGCGACTCTCCAGGAGTTCCTCGCCGTTCTCGGCGCGAGGTCCCGCGACGAACTCGCCGAGATCGTGCGCGGCTTGTCGGAGCAGGCCTTGGCCAACCGGTCACTGACTGGAGGGCCGCGTGTCTCGTTCGCGTTCGGCGTCTGGCATGACAAGACCCGGAAGCTCAAGCCGGCCTTCCTAGACGCCGCCGGACAGTCCTACAAGGCGGAAACCCACGCCGTCGACTTCCGAGAAGAGGTTGGTGCCGATAAACCATAATCTCTTTCTCGATCGTCTCGCGTGCCCATGTTTTCCAGCAATTCTAATTTCTCAGTCTGACCGTGCTGCAGCCAGGGGAAGCCGTGACACTGATCAACGCATGGGCGGCCGCGGCGACGAACAACCTCATCGATTCCATCCTCCTTGACGGGCAAGTGACCAACCAGACGGACATCATCGTCGCCAACGCCGTCTACTTCAAGGGCATGTGGCACGTGCCTTTCCGCAAGGAGTCCACCGAGGACGACAAGTTCCACCGCCTCGACGGCAGCACCTTCGACGCGCCGTTCATGCGGAGCTGGGCGCGGCACTACATCGCCTGCCACGAAGGGTTCAAGGTGCTCAAGCTCCGGTACAAGGAAGGCCACTAGCGCTTCTTCCCCCCGTTGCCGTTCTCCATGTGCGTCTTCCTCCCCGACGAACGAGACGGTCTCGCAGGCCTCGTCGACAAGATCGCATCGTCCAGCGCGGACTTCCTGCGCAAGCACCTGCCTACGAGCCTCGTCACGGTCGGCAAGTTCAAGCTTCCCAGGTTCAAGCTGACCTTTTCAGGGGACATGAACGCCATTCTCCGGAGGTTTGGACTCCAGGCGGTATTCGACGGAAAAGAAGCCGACCTGCGCGACATGATGGAGGACGATGGCGCAGGTAGGCCGTTGGCTCTCGAGCGTATCATCCACAAGGCTGTCATCGAGGTGAACGAGGAAGGTACCGAGGCGGCGGCCGTCACCACATCTATGAAGGTCGGCAGGAGCGCACCGACGCAACCCCGGCCGGTGCCCGTGGATTTCGTCGCCGACCATCCGTTTGTGTTCTTTGTAATAGAGGAGAAGTCTGGCGCCATCGTCTTCGCTGGGACCGTCCTTGAACCCTCGCCATCGCTGCCTGGGCCGGTCCAGTGCCAAATCACAAATGGGCCTGCTGTCATCTCTTCGTCACTGCCTCCGTTGCTTGTTCGGCTAAGGACTTCAAAGGAACGTATCAATTTGTGTTTGCATGTACTTTTTACATATTTTTTCCGAAGCAAACTATAGAACAGTATGATCTTACACTAGTGGCGAATGGGCTGCATGTGATCCATGAGCCCGTGTGTCATCGACTTGCCTATTTGGAACCATGGGATATACAATGCCCAATCAGACAAATTTTCTTTTTATTATGGTGATTGTATTTTGTCTGTACTGGCATCGATCGATTGCAAAATACAAAAACATTTACTCCTTATCTTTTTTTCGAAAATGGATACCCCGGCTTCTGCATCCATGGATGGATGCACATAACCCTTTTATTGCATAGTTTATCCAGCGAAATAACAAAAGCATATAGCAACTGAAATAACAAAATATGCTGCCAAGTAGCCTGGGTGAAAATAACAAAAGTATGTTGTCAGTTGACATAAGGTTCCATGGTTATGCGAGAGAAGAAAAGACTACACACTAGTAGGAAATAGCTTATAGGTGCCGTTTAACTAGTGGCGCACAAAAAAAGGGGCGCCACCACTATTCTTGGTGGCGTACAGGCATTCCTGTGCGCCACCGCTATATATGTACTTGTGGCGCACACAAAAAATGTACGCTCTATGCTGCTAGGGGTGTGAACAAATATCGGTGACGCACCACTATATGTGTGCGTCACCGGAAGTTTCTTACCAGTCGTGCGCCACGGGTAACAAAAGAGAAAAAAGAGAACCCACGCACACCACCGCACCCTCTCTCTCCTTATCCTCTCCTCGATCCCCCACCACTTGATCCATCCCTAATCCCCTTGCGACACGCTGTCTCCTTCCTCTCCCTCATCTCTGGCTCGCCTCTCTGGTCGTGGCTGGCCGCCCTCCTCTCGAGCTCTCACCCCTCGATTCGTCCTCTCCCCCGTCTACTCCCCGATCCAGTCGCGCCGACGGCCACCTTTAGCCTAGTCTCGCCGGCCACCTAGCCCGTCCACGTCGAGAGCGTGGAGCGTCAAGAGCATGGCGCGGCTGGCCATCGCCGCGGCCGTGCTCCTTCCGCTCCGGGTCGTGGTGGTCGTTCTCGTGCTCCTCGCCTACTAACCCGTATGTCGCGTGTGCACGCTGGGGGTGCAGGACGATGAGCGGGTGGGGGAGGGCTACATGCGCCTCGAAGGATGGAGGCAGAACACATTCGTGCGCTGTGCCCGCGCGCTCTCCCGCGCCGTGCTCTTCGTCTTTGGCTTCTACTGGATCCAAGTGGACGACCGCCGCTTCGCCGTTGCCGAGGTAGCAATTGCAATCGATTCTACTAATTTTGTTTCTTCTGTAAGAGGAAGCTTAATTGCTTGCCCGGCGGCGGCTAGGGAAGCGGGCAAGGAGTGTGGGTTGACAACGGCTAGGGTTTGCCCGAGCTGCCCCCTTGGAGAGTAATATGCAGCAAATAACATGGGTTTTATGAACAAATTGTCTAAACGAAGGAGAGTTACAAGGCTCACAATAATCATGTAAGATGCACTAAACTATGTTAAATATCATACTCAAATTCTCATATATTGACATGTGCTTATTTTCTCTTAGGTGGAAGATGCTCTAAAGGTGTACCAAGCTTGCAACAATAATAAAGGTTTCTATTCGATGCAGTGTTGGACAAAGGTATAAGAATTTCAAATGTGGACAAACCTTCGAGGCTCTATCAAGCACCAAGAGGCGGCGGTCAAGGGTGGCAATACAAGCAAATGCGTGATACCGTTTATTTAGAAGGGAAGTCGCCTTCGGTGGCCTCGGACTACCGGGACAAATAAACCAAAGATCGTAAGGGCGGCGTCATCATCTTGCTCGATGCAAGAATCAATTGCCGACTTGATGGAAGGGGGTCTCATCGAACTTGACTCGCAATGAGTTGAGGGAGCAAAAGATTTATGAAAGGTGGACGACCTACTTTGGGTGCAAACCGAGAAGCATAAACTTGAAGTGACAAAGATTGAACCCAAAAAGATAAAAAATGAAGCAGAAAAGATCAAGGCGGTGTCGAAGGAGGCGCAAGCGGGTGTTACAAAAATGGCTGAGAAAACAAAGACCTTGATGGCTGACAGGAGTGGCATGGACGACATTGAAGGCTTGGTTTGATCAAACTCGTAGGCGCATCTTGGGGATCAAAAATTTATTTATGAGCATATGTGATGTATTGTGATGGTTGTGGCGGCATTTTGGTGGCTGGACTTGGTGTCTGACCAAGATTTTGGTCGCCGATTTAAGACTATATATTTGTGTGCTCTTAATTATGTATTTCATGCGCTCAAAACTAGTAATAAATAGCTGATATTAGAAAAAGTAGTGAAAATGCCAAAGAAAAAGGTCAAATCAATAGGGCCGTTCGTTGAGGGGTGTCGTGTGGGGGCAGCCGCCTCCATCGGGCCGGACAGGTGTCAGCCACCCCAAAGCCGCCATTGTTTGGGGGCTGGATACTTTTTCGGGGGCGGTTTAATAAAAATAACTGATATTAAAAAAATAGTGAAAGTGCCAAAAAGGACAAATCAATAGGGCCGGTTTGTTGAGGGGCATCGTGTGGGGAAGCCGCCTCCATCAGGCCGAACAGGTGTCAGCCACCCCAAAGCCGCCTTTGTTTGGGGGTTGGACACTTTTTCGAGGGCGGTTCATTTTTCTAAATTTATCATGTGGGTTTAATTTGGTATAGTTGAGTTCACCAATTTGCTCAGATTTACTCGGGGGAGGAAAGATGTGTTGGAGGACGATGATGCGGGAGGTGATTTATGCATCCGTTGGTTGTCAACTGTCGTCATCTCTATAAGCAAATCTATTTTCGTGGCTATTTCTCACGTGAAATTATAAAATAGAGTGAATTCCAATTTTTACGTCCCGTGGAACTGACGGCCCGGAGCCACATGTCAAAACCGTCTAAATCTATAAAGGTTTAAAAATTGGCAAAACTTGTACTTAATGGGGTAATTAGGATGAAAAATTGTTAAATGAAGTAATTAGTGTCACAAATTTCAAACTAGCCAGTTAAAACTGAAATTCACTCTAGTGAGTAAACACAACTGAATAACTGCCAATTGATCCTAAAACACTTCATGATCCACCCTAAATATGATCAAGTACTTTACAAATACCTGTAAATAGATGAGCCTAATACACGATAAAGTTCATATCAGGATTTTGCTGCAAAAAACAGACCGAGATCGCTACGCAAGAGTCAGAATTTGCTCGATGAAATTCAGCAGGTGCTCTTGCTGCTGCCCCACGACAGCGGCTGCCCGCGAGGGCTGCAGGGTCCCGATATTGCGTTGGTGAGCATCTTCACCACGTCCCTCATTGTCGGCCGCACGGTCGGCAGCTTGGCTGTGCAGAGGAGCCCGATCTTGAGCACCTTGAACATGTCTTCCTTCCCCTTGGCCGACGGCGCCAAGACGCGCGGGTCCAGGACGTCGTCCAGGCTGCTAGTGCCGAGCTTGGTGGACAGCCAGTACACAATGTCCTTGCCCTCACCGAAGCGCGCGTCAATGGGGCTCCGGCCGGTTACCAGCTCCAGCAGCACGACGCCGAAACTGTACACGTCCGTCTTCTCCGTCACCTTGAGAGAGTAGGCCAGCTCTGTGGAACAATGACACGGAGATATTGTTAGCTGTAGCACGCTGGCACGGTTGATTAACCTGGTTGTGAAGTCAACTCACCGGGAGCGAGGTAGCCGTGCGTCCCGGCGAAGCAGCTCAACTCGTCGGAGTCCTCGGCGGCGATCCTGGCGATGCCGAAGTCGGCAATCTTAGCCTCGTAATCCTCGTCAAGCAGTATGTTCGTGGATTTGATATCGCGGTGGATGACCGCCGGTGTGCAATCGTGGTGGAGGTACATGAGGCCCTTGGCGGCGCCGAGCGCGATCCTGCGCCGCCGTGGCCAGTCCAGCTCTGGCGCGCCGCCCTTGCCCTCCCGGCGGAGCGCCTGGTGCAGGTTGCCCCGCGGCATGTACTCGTACACGATGAAGTTGAGGTCGCCGCGTGACAGGCAGGCGTGGAGCTTGAGGACGTTCCGGTGCCGGACGGTGCCGAGGATGGACATCTCCGCGGCCATCACCCGCGCCGCGTCACCCTTCCACAGCCGCTTCACGGCCACCGTGCCGCCGCCATCCTTGAGCTGCAGCCGGTACACGCGCCCCGTGCCGCCCGACCCGACCAGGTTCTCCTCCCCGACGCCGCATATCTCGTCCGCGTCCAGCTCCGGCGGGTGGAACGACTCCAGTTTCCACTGGTGCACCCGCCGTCGCCGCACTCCAGGTCCCTCTTCCTGATCTCTTCCAGCTTGAAGCTTCTGTAGCTCACGAACAGTATGCCAACCACTAGCAGCACCATCGCCGACACGATAACCGGCAGGAGGACACGCGATCTCCTCGCGAGGCCGTTCTTGTGTCCGTCGTCCGCACTGCACACGCCGATCTCGGACCGGCCGTCGATGCAGAGACCGGCATTCCCAGCGAACGCCTCGTCGCCGGCGATCACGAGCAGCCCAGGCGGCACGCTCCCTGTAAGCCGGTTCGCCGAGAAGTCCACCGAGCTCAGCTTCAGCGCTTGAAGCTGCGTGGGAATGATACCGGTGATTGCATTGTGCGACATGTTGAGCGAGTTGAGTGACAGCAGCAGCGACAGCGAGGCGGGTATCTGTCCCGTTAGTTCGTTCCGGGAGACGTCGATCTCGACGAGCCTGCGCAGCCGCCGATCTCGCCGGGCAATGCGCCACCCAGCGCGTTGCTTCCAGATGCAGCGCCGTCAGTTGTGCCAAGTTTCCAATCTGCGACGGAATTGTGCCGGAGAACGTGTTGTTGGACAAGTAGAGCTTCTGGAGCTGCCCCAGCTGACCTGTTTCCGCGGGGATCGTGCCGCTGAGTCTGTTGTTCTGCACCCAAAGCTGGTTCAGACTCTGAGCCTCGCCGATCAGCGGCGATATGGTCCCCGTGAACCCGTTGTCAGACACGTCGATGATCGTCACCGCGGGGAGCCTCCACAGCCCCTCCGGGATGCTGCCGGTTAGCTGGTTCTTGTTGATCCGGAACCTCTGCAGTGTTTTGCACGCCGCATACTCCTCCGGGACCTCGCCGGTGAAGCCGTTCTGCAGAGCGAGGAGGAACTGGAGGCTGTTACCGTGGCAGAGGTACCTCGGGAACGGCCCGGTGAAGCCGTTCTCGGAGATGTCCACGCTCTCCAGCGCCGAGAACCGGCCAAAGTTCGCCGGGAACTCGCCGGAGAAACGGTTCTCGTAGATGGACAGGCTCTTCAGTGACGGGAGCTCGGCCCACTCCTCGGGGACCGGCCCGGACAGGTTGTTCCGGTAGATCTGGATCACCTTCAAGTTCTTGAGCTCAGCGAGTGGCGCCGGGATTATGCCGCTGAGCTGATTACCGGAGACGTCGAACTCCCTCAGCCCCGTGAGCTTCCCGAGCTCCGGCGGTAGCTCGCCGGTGAGGATGTTCTTGTACAGCTCGATCTTCCACACTTTCTTGAGGTTGCCGATGCTTCCCGGGATCTCCCCGGCGAGATTGTTGATGGACAAATCCAGCGTCTCCAGCAGGGTCAGCTCGAAGATGGAATCGGGTATCGTCCCTCTCAAGCTGCACCCTGACAAGTACAGGTACGTCAGGTTCTTGAGGTTGCCAATGCTCGGAGGAATCTCCCCTTGATCGAAGCTGTTCATGCCGATGCTGAGGTACGCCAGGCTGGTCAGGTCACCCAACCACGCCGGGAACCGCCCGGAGAAGTTATTGTTGGCGACGTCGAGGTTCTCTAGCCCCGTCAGCGCCGAAAAATCGGCAGCTCTCCGGTCAGGTAGTTCCACGAAAGGTTCAATAGCCGGAGCTGGGTGCAGTTGCTCAGTTGAGGAGGTACACTTCCTGACAATGAATTGGAGTCGAGCTCGAGCCGCTCCAAGCACGGAGCGCGGAGATGGACGGCGAGATGCTACCGGAGAGGTTCATGCTGGACAGTGAGATCTCGGTGACTGAGCTTCCGTCGCACTGTACGCCAAGGAAGCGGCACGGCGAGGTGGCGTTTGTCCATGACTGAAGATGGTTCAGAGGGTCAGTTAAGCTGGCCTTGAATTGGAGAAGTGCCTCTGTTTGAGGATCAGTTTGGCAGGTTGAGCTCACTGACAGGGAGATGAGTATGATGAGATGGAGCCATGATAGGATGTGTATTCTCATTGCAAGGATTGTTGGCAAATCTAGAAATAGTTGATTACATGGGTAGTCGGGTATTTTAATTTTGTGCAGGTGTTCGCTGCAGAAGACCTGAAAGATTGCAAGAGATGAAACTTGTTAGTTAACAGAGTAACTTGGCTGTAAGGTGACATCTATGCAGATATGTTTGGGCCATATGTTTGTGATTCTTCCCTGGCCATAATACTTTCAGATGAGCAGGATTATTCCTTACAGATATAATTTCCTTAACGGCAAATAATGTTTAAAAACTGAATGAAAAGGAACAACTTTGTCTGCAAAACATACTAACTGAAATTGTATTAACCTGAAAAGTCAAACATCAGGCATATTATGTGCCTTATAGTGGGGACACATCTGGTTACATATTGATTCCTCAAAGTATTGTTTGTTACCATTGATGTATGCCCATATGTACTCTTGTTTTTTCGCTAGCCGTACCTGAGCTAAATGTACAGGGCTCCTCTGTTTTTTTTTGTCTCATACAAGATCACAAGAAAAACCCAATGTCAGCCTCAAACAGTGCGTTGGTGGCCTAAACTTTGTATACTAATTGGTATGTGATATGGACAGCCAAAGTTGCTTTGGTCCGTTATAACCTCATGTTCCAAAGATCATGACGTGTCAGCTACCACCTTCCACTCCCTCTCAATGTTCTCTCTCAATTCACGAGGACCAAACATGCACAAGATTGTCACCATGCCACAACAAAAAGTTTCGCTATTAAATTAATCAGGTAAGGGAACAAAAGCTAGGGCACTTGCTAAAATCTAAGGGATCTGATGATGAAATACCATACACGGAATTAAAAGATGGTCAAGGTAATTTTAGTGGGGATATGGTTTACCACTTGCTATTTTAGTGTCCCATTTGTGCCTATCATGACACATTGGCTAAAAGCATGGTTCTTGGATGGAAAATAAGTGCAATCTAAAGACAACACGATATGGCAGACCTGTTAACAGAAACTTACTGGCTAGAGGATTATATCCAACTTTTGTATATATAGAAGTTATTTTATATGAAGAACTGGAGGAATTTGACCCAACTTATTTCGTCTCAAGTGCGATTTCAGGATCACAGATACCAATGCTTGTGCTCTTGAATTATTGTTCGATAATATAATTTTAGCACAAAATCTATAGCTGGATTGGCAGATTCTTCAAAATACTTTGCTGGATTACATGAGCCCTTTTCAAAACTTGACAAGTGTACAACTTTTGGTGCTATGGCAACGGCTTTAAAAGCCGTATTTCATTTGGATACCAGTTAGTTTGTTATTTTGACTCGTCAAAATCGAGTGCATATTAAATTGCTTATTTCAGAGAAGAAGAATACACGTACAAAGAAAATCTTATCCATCTACATTTGCAAACTGAGGGTGATGATTTTTAAAGACAATTAGCGACATTTTTTCTATTAAATCTCTTGCATAAACTGGCCGAAATAGGTAAACTAGTAGAATCATTTTTCAAGAAAATAATTCATTGAAGTATGTCTTCTATTTGGTATTTGGCATTTAGAATTTTAGATGCCGTAATTTTGTACCTATACAAAATCATAAATAAAAGCACAATTTACATTTGTTGTGTTTTCATAACTGATATATTTGACTCTCTATCCTCTATCATTCATTCCTATTAGTGTTTTTAATTGGCAAGCGTCAAAAAGCATCATGGATTATTCATGTGTGTAAAGATGAATGAATGATAAATCACGTGTATAGAACCGTAACCCCAAGGTGGGTAAAAATATCGATGCTAAAAGGAACAGGAAAATGAGAAATTTTTATCCAGGGTTTAACTAGAAGAAGTAATCAGGCAATATTATGCGGCCCTAACTATGTGAAAATGGATATGAATTCGTCGCGAGTGAAATAATGTTTGAAGTGGTCGGATCAGTTAGAAAGAAACAATAAGTCTACTCCAAAAATCTTTGGTTTAATGTCAACTAGAGTGATTTATTTTTTAAATTAAAATTCAATATAAAAAAAGCTCGACAAACTGGCATATCATTAACATATACTATACCACTACTACTCTAGAGGAAGAGGGTACTTTGAGCAAGTGGAATGAGCAATCTGCTACACTCTCCCTCTTTGGAATCGCAGCTACTCGCAATGGTTGCCATTGAGAAAGCCAGACATCATAGTTTCTAGACCATGTAAGGAGCAAAAAGGATCGTCCCCGCTAAATAGCCACATGAGGAACAAAACGCGCAAATTAATCCCGAACGAACTCGTGACCGCCTAGAAGGATGCAAAACCATGAAGCAAAACAAAGAGTAACAGAGCATAGCTCAATTCCGTACCTCCCAGCATCTCCTCAACTCGACCCCACTCTGCTCGTATGTCCTGCTGAACTGAACTTGGTCTTCCTTCTCTTCCTCCCCCTTCTTCCAGGTACTCTCATGAACCAGAAAGCATACAGTGATACAGCAGGAAGAACAAGGCCGGTGATCGCTTGATCAACGAGGATCAGAAAGAGGTTAGGAGGGATAGGTTGCCGTTTGGAGGAGAGGGAAGAGCTTTGCTATTTCAAGTGGCTGCTGGGAGTTGTGTCATTTTTTTGACTTTTTTTGTGGGAGGCGTTTTCGGCAATGATATACAGATGAGGTGTGCCGAGTAGATACATAAATGTGGAGGTCTGTATCCGGGCACAGTATAATCCTACCAAGAAAGAGCAATATTTTGAGATTGGCCGGTGATGAGTGGGACATAAGAGAAGGGAATAGGGGAAAGGTTGTTGCTTGCGCGAGTGCCGTTTGAACTGTGGCATGCTGGCCCTCTTGCCGCCTTCCGTTGGCTGCTGGTGACGGACCCAGCAGTCTCTGTCGCTCACGGGAGAACGTGCGCACCTGGAATATGTGTCTTCTTTTAGGGGAAACCTGGAAAATGCAGAGGAATCAACAATCCGTCTCCTCGTCAGAACAAACACAGCTGAGCTACAATTCAAAAAATGCGCAACTATACATGGAAAAAAAACCGTGAAAAGATTCATTGATTCATTAATAATCATCAAATAACTCAAAAATTATAAGTAAGATCCTAGACCACCTAATTAGTACTCCCTCCGATCCATATTAATTGTTTTTTTTTAGAATAAAGGCACACAGCCCAACCTTAAATTAATAAGGCCAGCAAGGTTCACACAGGGATATTACATGCTGCGGCATACAGCTTAGCCCAACAGGAAAAGCGGGAGACCAAAGTTCAACATGACAAGAAAAACAGAAACCGAAGGCACCAAGCCAACACTACACATCAGCAGCTACTCCAGGTCCCGCAGAAGAAGCCTGCCAATGCCAACGCCACCACCACAGGATGAAACTAGTCTGTGCTTCTAGGGGGAGGTCGATTGAGTGTATACAACCTCCTTAAGTCTCCCTCCAGCCTTCTTAGGCTTGGTTTGTCCCCCTTCTTGGCTGTCAAGGACCAAAGCTGCAAGAAAATGATACATTTGAAAATATAGTCAGCCGGGTGATTAAGAACTTTCCTCTCAATAGCAAGCTTGTTACGAATCCCCCAAAGTGCCCAAGATTGGGCAACAAACAAAGTCCACACCACCCTACGGTGCTGACCCGACAGACCATCCAAAATCGCATAGAACTGGGCAAAGTTTGCAGGGCACCAAGCACAGCCAAGCACCTCCCTAAGGACACTCCAAGCAAATTTAGCTAAGGAGCAACAAAAGAAGATGTGGGTCGCGTCCTCCCCGACACCACACAAGGGGCAGTTCCCGTCTGAAGGACCGTGTCTAGTTTTGAGCTGCAGACCAGAAGGAAGCCTGTCTAACATCAACTGCCAAGAAAAGATCTTAATTTTCAGGGGAAGCTTGGCCCTCCAAGCATCCTCAAAATGATTGACCGTTGTGCCCTGCGCCAGCTTCCTGTACATAGATGAAACCGAAAACATCCCTGACTCCTCAAGGGACCAAGACACCACATCCAACCCTTCCCTAAGAACCGTTTGATTGATAAGAAGCTGAAGTTCCCCCCACTGGGCCGCTGCATTCTGATCAAGAGTTCTACGGAGGCCAAACGGCCGAGAGACCGCCTCAGCAACCGAAGCCTGCTGATTTGAGCATATCGCATAGATGAGAGGGAAGCGATCCATCAGAATGCCCTCCTCATGCCACGCATCCAACCAGAACAGAGTTCTCTTGCCATTCCGCACCGAGTGCTTGGCTCCCACCTTGAACAGATGTTTGATCTTGTTAAGACTTCTCCAAAAAGGCGATCCCACCCCCATGGGAGCCGCAAAAATGTCGTCATGAGGGAGGTACTTAGCCCGAATAAGTTGGGCCCAAATGGAGTTATCATTCTCATACAGCTTCCAGATCCACTTAAGCATTAAGGCTTTGTTCATGTGTTTAGAATTGGTGAGCCCCAGCCCACCACATTCCTTTGGTCGACAGACCGCCGGCCAATTCACAAGATGGTACTTCCGTTTATTACCCGCTCCTTCCCAGAAAAATTTAGCACGATGAGAATCAAACTTTTTATGCACGCCATCCTGAAGGAGGAAGAGCCCCATAGCAAACGAAACTAAGCTGGCCAAGCATGAGTTGGATAAGATCAGCCTCCCTCCCGAAGACAGAAATTTACCAACCCATGGCTCCACCCTACCCGCCAACCTTAGGACCAAAAAGTTCCACTGATCCACCGTCAACTTTCTGTCTGAGATTGGTAGCCCCAAATACACAAAGGGAAACTGACCCAGCCTACAATTGAGCATATCAGCCACTCTTTGTCTCTCCGCCGAAGGAGACCCCATGACAATCACCTCGCTCTTGTGATAATTAATCTTTAGGCCTGACATCTCCTCAAAACACATCAGTAAGAACTTGAGATTAGCAATCGCCTTGTCATTATTCTGGATCATGATGAGAGTATCATCAGCGTACTGAAGGTGGGTAATCCCCCCTGGGATGAGGTGCGGCACAACCCCTTGGATGTGCCCTGCCCTAGCCGCCGCCGAAAGGATAGCTGAGAGCCCCTCAGCTACGAAATCAAACAGCAAAGGAGAGAGGGGGTCCCCCTGGCGCACCCCTCTTTTATTGGCGAAAAAAGGACCAATTTCCCCGTTGATCGAGATCGCTGTCTGGCCACCCCTGACCAGCTGGGCAATCCTATGAACAAAGCCAGCGTCGAAACCTTTCCTCAGCAGAACTTCCGAAATAAAATCCCAGTTTACCCTGTCATATGCCTTCTCGAAATCAAGCTTCAACAAGATGCCCCCTAGCTTCTTGTGCTTGAGTTCGTGGACAATTTCCTGCAAAGCCAAGGCCCCATCCAGGATAAATCTCCCTTTAATGAAGGCTGTCTGGTTGACGCTGATGATCCTATTAGCAATCGGGTCGAGCCTGACCGCAAAAGCCTTGGAGATTATTTTGAAGATGACGTTAATCAAGGCAATCGGTCTGAACTGAGAAATGCACTCAGCTCCCTGGACTTTGGGAATAAGAGAGAGAACCCCAAAGTTCAATCTCGATGTCAATCCGACCCAGGATGAAGTCATTAAGAATGTGGAGCACCCCGTTCTTAACGAGTCCCCAACATCGTTTAAAGAACAGGACCGGGAACCCATCCGGTCCGGGTGCCGTATCCGTTTTCATAGAGCCCACCAGCACTTGTAACTCCTCCTCCGAATACGTCAGCGCAATCTTGGTGTTCTCGTCATCCGACACTCTCTTGTCAGCCGCCCAGGTGTTCAGAGCCAACCCGCACCTCCGTGGAGCCGAGGCACCCATGAGAGCCCGGTAGAAGTCATAAACATGTTTCTGAATATCCAACTTTGCCGTCAGTGGACCGCAAGGGGTCATAAGAGAGGCAATATGGCACCTTCTTCTTTTACCATTGGCGATCGCATGAAAATAGGCAGTATTTGCGTCCCCACGCAATGCCCACTTGATGCGTCCTCTTTGGCGCCAGTACTCCTCCTCTACCTTGATCAGCTGAAGGAGACGCTCCTCTAAATGGTATCGGAACGCCCAATCATCCTCTACCAGCCCATCCACATCTGCTCTGTCATCTAACTCCTTTATTTGGGACAACAGAAGATCTTTTTGATGCTTGGAGTCACGACCAAGGTTGCGGCTCCACCCCCTGAGGAACTGCCTAAGTCGGGAGCTCATGAACTTCCACCAGTCCACAATATCACGGCCACCAGCCTGGTTGGCCAGTTCTGCCCACTTATTCCCTAATAAGTGCGCAAAACCCTCTACCTCGAACCAACCCGATTCGAAGAAAAATCTGTTGCTGCGAACTAAGGCTCCCTCTCCCGAGTCAAAGATCAACGGCGTGTGATCTGAGCCAAGACTTGTTTCAGCCACCAGAGTGCACAAAGGGAACCTTGCTTCAAGTTCTGGGGACAGAAACACCCTATCCAATACACATCTCACAGGATTAAGACGCTTATTCGTCCAGGTATACCGCGCCCCGATGCGTGGTATTTCCTGCAAAGCCCACGACGCGATGTTCTCATTGAAAAGCTCAACCCGAGCCCAGTTGACCCTATCATTATTTTTATCCTCCGCTGATCTAATGAGATTGAAATCCCTCCCATAACAATGGGGCGAGAGCAAGCAGCAATCTTTCCGGAGAGCTCCTCCAGGAATGCAACCGATCGCGAATGGTCTGCCGGCCCATAGATCCCATGATCTCTAGCTGCAGCCCCGACGCTCTGTGGATAGCCTCCACACTGATGAAAAACTGTCCCAAACTGAGTCTGCCAACTTCAAACACGCTGTCCCTAAGGCCCATCAAGATGCCGCCAGAATGGCCAACCGCCGGAAGCCAGCTCCAAAAGAACCTCTCCCCCACCTCTAGACTCTGTAATTCTGCATCTGTAAAGTCCTGTTTGACCGTTTCAAGCAGGAACACGACATCAATGTGGTGCTTGCGGAGATAATCTTTGAGAAGAGTACGACGTCCCCGCACGCCGAACCCTCTAATATTCCAGAATAGCATCCGCATTAAACCACCCCTCCTTGAGCCCGTGCTTGGCGGGTTAGCGGGCGTTGACTCGACGGTGCCACCGGTCGAACCACACGCTTGCGAGTCTTCTTGATCTTCCCTCCAGAGCCCTTCGGTGATGGGATACAAGCAGTTCCTAGGTCAGGCCCTCCTGACCCAGGAGCAGCTAAACTGACCTCTGGCTCCGGCTCAACCTCCCCATGAGGTTTCGCCACCTCCTTTTGTTGTGCTTCTTCCTGCTTCTTTTTAGCATCGGCTTCTGCCGCTACCTTTACTGCAGCCAGAGCTAGCTCAGCTTGAGCCAACTCCCTAGCCTGGATCATCGAGACCACCTCTGCTGCCACACCCCTGTCGGATCAAACAGAACGCAGCTATCCCTAGCTACCTCTAGAAGCGAAACAACAGGAGTATCTTGCAGAATGGCAAAATTGGAAATAGATGGTGTACCTGTTTTCTTCTTGTCCGCAGTACGCTTGATCGCCCTGTCCAACATCGACCCGTCCGTCTCCCCTTTGCCACGCACACTCTTCTTCTTCGGCTCAGCAGGGACCGCCTTGGAACGTGGGCCATGGAGCACTGGAGCCGAAAGCGCCCGCATGGATTCGTCGAGCGGCCGCCCCTCGCCTCTTTCTCCTCCAGCGCAGCGCGCGTCGCCACGAAGGACTGATCAGAAAAGTCCAGCTGCCCCTCCCCTTCAGGAAACCGCACCGGGATGGGCGGTCATAGTTGCTCTTGCTTCTTTTCTCCTTTCACGGTTGTCAGCAAACTCCGCAGCCTTCTCAGGAGTGATGAAGAGCTGAGACTGCAGAGCCACACGATCGGCAGAGGAGACCTCCAAGGTAGGCGCCGGGGACATCGGTGGCTGATCACTGAAAGGCACCGAGGAAGCAGCAGACTGAATGGACAGCTTCGACGGCGAGGCACCCACCACGACCGAAGCAGACGCCACCACCGGGTCTAACTGCACGCCCGCGCCCACCTGTGGCCCGCCCAGGGAGCGATGCTTGCCCCCCGAGCCCTGGCCCATGCCCGAGGGGGCACTCTTATCACCACCCGACTTATTCTTCTTCCAGCACCTGTCCTCTCTCTCTTCGCCATCAGACGATAGGCCCATATCGTCAACGTCCTTGTCCTTGTCGTTGTTATCATCCCTGCGATCCTTGGGCGGTGGGGGAGGAGGCGGCCCATCCGGCTCCTTGCCCAACCTTTCGACCTCCAGCTTAATCTTGAACCCTTTGAGGTTGACAAACAGCACAATGAATGGTTTCACCACCACAGGTACGCGGCACCCAAACCGCATACGGATGGGGGCATCTTTGATTGCAAGCGCTTCCTCTTCCACGGCGAGCGGCCGGCCGATCTCCAGCGTGCTCCCCAGCAAAATCCGGGCATCCCGGAGAGGTTTGGGGACATCGTGCAGAAGCACCACCACCTCCTCCAACATCTCGAACACCTGCGGTTCCAGCTCTGGTTCAGTGACCGCTGCCTTGAACCCCGAGGTGGGCAGAGCAAGCCCACCCCCGCGAACTGCCATCCTCAGCGTCTCTTTTGACGGGAACACCGCCGAGAACTTGTTTGCTGCCAGCTTTTTCACCTTCCAATCCCACTTGTCCTCAACAAGGTCCCTGAACTCTTCTGCAAGCAGTATCTCAGAGATCTCACCCATGTCACGCGTGTCCACCACCACCAAAGCTGCATTTGACGAGTTCTTCTCCGGTTCTTCTTCCACAGCTTCAATGAAAAAGAAACCTCTCCCTTCCTGCCCAAAGCCTGCCCAAGTTGGTTTCGGGTTCTTGGTTGGGCACACTGCCGTCGGATGGCCTTTGATCTTACAGATTAGGCAAAAGGCCTCCCCTTGGCAGGCAGCTTGCATGTGTCCTTGTTCTCCGCAGTTGTAGCACGTCGCCTGAGTCGTCTCCGCCGCCGGCGGGGCCCCCCCGCCGGAGGCACACCCTGCGCAGGGCCCTTCCCTGGAGGAACAAACCTAGGCCTCTTGATGCCGCTAGCCCGCGGCGGGTCCCTACCCGTAGGACCAAACCGCGGCGGCGACCGACTCCTTCTTTCCATCGAGCGGTCACGTCTGTCATCCGGGATCCGCTCCGGCTCCCTTCGCCGGAGCAGCTGCTGGCGAAATTGATCTTCGCGCTCCCGCTCCACTCTTTCCCTCTCGAGCTGGCTCTCAGGTCCTCTCCATGGTAGCGGCCCCTGCCACCGCCGCCGCCCCCATTGCCGGAGCCCTCGAAACCGCGCCGGCCTCTGTAGCCCTCTCCCCGCCGGTCGCGGTCCATCGCCACCAGCCGCGGACGCCCCCCAACAGCAAGTGAATCGAGAAAGACCTTAGCCCTCGCTCTGTTTCTCTTCAGGTCACGGATGGTGGCTGGAAACCCTAAATCCCGATCTAGGGTTCCTTTGGGCAGCCACCTCCAGTTAAGTAGGGGCTTGTCCTCTATGCGGAGCACCACCGCCGCAGGATCCCCCTCGGACTCCACGTGGCGCCCATCCCACCGTACTGACTCCACCACACCCGCACTGGACTGGGCCTCCCCACCCCGGTGGGCCGACCTAACCCCAGCAGGCCCATCAGCCCAACTCCCAGCTTCCTCGTCTCCACAACGCACGGGCGGAAACCCTAGCTCCCGCGCCGCCGCCGCCTCCACGGGCACCAGCGTCGCAGCCCCCGAAGCTCGACCTGGCGACACCGGGATCGGGATGGCGCCCACCAAGATGCTCTCTTCCGGCTGCTGGCGCCGTCCCCTACACACGCTCCCCTCGAGCAGCGGCAGGGGCGGAAACTCCGACTCGACGAGTGGCCCTCCCGTCGTCAAGCTTGCCGGCGCAGCTTCCTTCCTCCCCATGACACCCTTGTCTCCGGCGAGGTCGTGCTCGACCCCCATGGCCGGGCACAGGAACTCACCCAAGGTCACCACCCTTGGCGACCGCGAAGCGCTGGCCCGCACCTCGCCATCTTCCTCCGAGCTCTCGAGAACCTCCTCCAGCACCGCCCAGCGGTTCCCCACCGCCGGGGCAGGGACGCGGGACCGCCGCCCCATGCGCCGAGGTCCGGCCGCCCCCTTCCGCCGCGCCGATGGCAGCGCCGCGCCCAGGGCAGCCCCATCGCCATCCCAGTCGCCCGGCACCACGCGCGCCTTCAGACACATCCCTTCTCGAGTAGCATTCGTGTCTCGTGCGTCATGCATCTCCATATTAATTGTCACCGAATTGTATGTATCTAGCAGTAAAATTTGTCTAGATACATCCAATTCAGCGACAATTAATATGAATGGAAGTGAGTACTAGCATCACTAAAGAGAGCTGAAGGTGTGCCGTCATCCTCACCCCTCCATCATCTGAGTTGGGCATAACTTGTTGTAGTAGAGCTAAGGGCTCAAAAGAGCAACACATTAGAGCAACAACCAGAGCCAATGATGAGAACCCTAAGCCGACCGGATCACAAGAAATCTGCTGGACCAACAACTCCACACGTCCTTCGACGCTAGACACATGACCGAAGCGGGGATAGGGCAGGAATAAACTTATTTCGACTTCACGTACTCGCTGCCGCCTCCGGAAAAAATAAGAACAAAGCAGGGTCGTGGTTCGCCACACCTACAAAGCCCCAAGGGACGCGGGGTGCGGGACGGACGGTCGGCGAGGGAACGGAATACCAAGATTGGTTTTTACCGTCTCCTCTCTCTCTAGCAGCCATAGCCTCTCGTGAGCGTGATTTTTTTACTATATATGCAATTGAATTTAAGTAATCAACATTTCGCGCCAGCTAATCTCATGCTTGTTTGACAAACACCGCCAATTATCGTTTTTCGCGCAAACACCCTGCAATTTTCAGTAGCATGTTGTTTCACCGCTGTTTATCCGACCAGAGATAAATAGACTAGATTGTTCTTCTAAAGATCTAAGCAGTTGATGGTGTCACCTCTAAACCCTCTAGCGCAGCATTTCAGAGATCGTTCCTGGTTGGATTAGATGAAATACATTGATGTTTATATAGTGACACCACTAGGTCGTGGTTGAGAACGGGGCAGCAGTTTAATGATTAGGCCGTTAGGGTTGCAGTGGTGCATGTAGCGACCGGACTTATTTAACTCATGTCACCTGAAATTCTTATGAAGGAGGGCTTCTTCTAGTATAAAAATTTGCCACCAAGTGTTAGTCCTGATTGGTCTCATTTTATATAGTGACACGCATGGTCTAATCATGTGGCATCACGGAAAAGCATAGCTATACACAATGTTTTGTGAAAATACATGCATGGTGGCAGTGCAATTTCTTTTTTATCGAAAACATGAACGAGAGGCAAACCCCCTTTTCCCCGAGAAAAGGAAACATTTGCAGACTTCATGTATCTAGTTTGCTCACGGGATGTTTTGCAACCAAGTGTCCCAGATAATCTGGCAAGAGTTTTGGTCGGGGACGGGCGGCTATGGACTTGTGGTCTCACCCAACATATGCGGACAGGAATTAGACAGATTTTCCATGCATCTCTTTATGTCGTGTACACGTGTTTAATGTCGTGTACACGTGTAACGCAACGAAAGGTGATCGATCTACCTTCCGCACCACCCATCACATGAAAGTGCAGGCATCAATCGCTTAAGAGCGTGATCCGAGAGTGTGATCGGTCTGCACCAGTTGGTAAGTGACACCGCGTCTCTTCCCACAAAGAGTAAATTTGCACTTTCGGTAGCAAATGTTTTTTTTTCTTTCATACAGACATTTAACCTAAGAGCATCTCTAGCAGATACACTAAAAAAATCATACCGCAAAATCATTTTTGAGGTTCCCCGAAACCAATTTTAGGGTTCGAAAATGCAGCGGATAGAGCAGATAACACAACTTCACAATGTAAATTTGAAATAAAAACTTCGCGCTAAATTACAACTACAATCACAAACACAGTTCATCACACACATCATCAACAAATATCATGAAAATAGTTTTAAACAACACTTACACAAAGTTAAACACCACCAAACCCTAGCACTACTTGAAGCGACCTGATACTTCACCGGCGGCGAACAAACTCATCATAGTTGAGGCAGTATTTAACGGTAGACTTGTGCGCGCGAAGTCGTGCGCTCCTCCTTTGCAGCTTTGAGGCAGCGCTCCGTCTCCAGATCGCCCTTCCCGTTGATGACCCACAAGTATAGGGGGTGTATCGTAGTACTTTCGATAAATAAGAGTGTCGAACCCAACGAGGAGCAGAAGGTGTTGACAAGCGGTTTTGATGAAGGATTCACTGTAAATGCTCACAGACAAGTTTTTAGGAGTTTTTGATATGACAGATAAATAAAGTACAAGTAAATAAAATGCAGTAGTAATAGTTGCAGCGAGTGGCCCAATCCTTTCTACAGCAAAGGACAAGCCGGTTGTTGTACTTATAATGACCAAACGTTCTTGAGGACACACGGGAATATTGTCAAGTGCTTTCGCTTCATATAGTTGATTAATCTTCATTGTTTTGATAAGTGTTGTGTGGGTGAACCTATGCTAATGCACCGCCCTTCCTAGGACTAATACATACTTGTGATTATACCCCTTGCAAGCATCCGCAAATACAAGAAAGTAATTAAGATAAACTAACCACAGCCTTAAACTTTGAGATCCTGCTATCCCTCATGCATCGATATACCAACGGGTGTTCAGGTTTCTGTCACTCCGGCAACCCCACAATTGGCAAACGAATACACAATGCATTCCCCTAGGCCCATAAAGGTGAAGTATCATGTAGTCGACGTTCACATGACACCACTAGAAGAATAACACCACAACTTAAGCATCAAACCATTAAATATTACTCAACATAGTTCACTACTAACATCAAGACTTCTCCCATGTCCTCAAGAACTAAACGAACTACTCACAAGACATCATACGGAACATGATCAGAGGTGATATGATGATGAATAACAATCTGAACATAAACCTTAGTCCAATGGTTTCACCCAATAGCATCAATAACAAGAGTAATCAACACCGGGAGAGTTTCCCCTATGAAATAGACAAGATTCAGCCCTAGATGTTACAGCGGAGACGGGGTGCAGCGGCGGTGATGATGGTGTTGGCGGTGGAGATGATGATGATCCCGATGAAGTCCAGCTCGATGACGGTGATGATGGCGACGATTTCCCCCTCCGGGAGGGAATTTCCCCCGGCAGATTTCTTCCTGCAGGGGAGCTTTTCGCTCTCTGGTGTTTTCCGCCTCGTGGAGGCGGCGGAATATTTCGATGGCCGTCCCTCTGTGTTAGGGTTCGAGGGGGTCAAGTACGCGAAGGGGGAACGGCTGAGGTGGGCCAGGGCCCCCAAACCACCTGTCGGCGCGGCAGGGCCCCCGCGCCAGCAGGTGAGGAGGGCCCACCTTGGCCCTTCTCAGCCTCCCCTTTTGGCCTCCTCCATCTTCTGGTAAAATAGGAACTTCCATATGTCTCCTTCGATTTATTGATCTTCAGAAATAGTGCATCTCGACGGTGCTTTTTCCAGCAGAATCCTGACTCCGGTGTCCAATTCTCCATTATTCATCAAACATGCAAAATAGGTAAAATAACATAAGTAACACTTCTAAATATGAAATATATCGATGAATAGCAGTAAATTATGATATAAAATAGTGATGCAAAATGGACGTATCAACCCCCCCAAGCTTAGACCTCGCTTGTCCCCAAGCGAAAACTGAGCTCAGTAAACATGACCACAAGTTTATGGAGCAAAGTGTCGATAAATAAAATACGGACAAGAAGCATCACATTCATTGATACACAAGTCATTCTAGACAGCAACTTCCCTTCATATAATCTAACTTGAAATAAGTAAAGGGAACCACGATGAAGTGCATAAAGAGAACCATGATTGGTGAAGGCAAACTTAAACTCTTGGTCAGAGAACAATTAACAGATCATACTTATCTTTCGAGAAGAGTCTTTATATCAGAGCTTATATAGCAGAACTTACATGCCTTAATCATAACAGTCTCCTTACAGTCATTGATAACTTTCAAAGTTATATTCATTCGGATAAAAGCTATTGTGCGAAACAAGGAAATGAGAGATATGATTAGAAGTATCAACACATATAACTAATTGGATCTCAACAACTCAAATGCTTGCTTGAGATAGAGAGGAATGGGTTTACTGACTCAACAATAATGTAAAAGATAGGCCCTTCGCAGAGGGAAGCAGGGATTAAATCATGTGCTAGAGCTTTTAAGTTTTGCAAAGCATATAGAGAGTATGAAAATAGTTGTTTGAGCTATGTATGTCGTTGTCAACGAATCGTAGTAAAGTGAACACTAACCCCTTGTCAACCAGACTTTCAAGAGCGGCTCCCATGAAGGACGTTATCTCTACCAGCAAGGTAGATCATCCCTCTTCTCTTTTGTTTACACATGTATTTTAGTTTCTTTATAGTTGACACTCCTCCCAACCTTTTGCTTACACAAGCCATGGCTAACCGAATCCTCGGGTGCCTTCCAACATTCACATACCATGGAGGAGTGTCTATTTGCAAATTAAGTTGCTTACTGATAAATCAGGGCAAAACATGTGAAGAGAATTATTAATGAAAGTTGTAGTTAATTGGGACTGGGCACCCCATTTGCCAGCTCTTTTTGCAAATTGTTGGATAAGCGGTGTATATGCCACTAGTCCATTGGTGAAAGTCTGTTTGACAAAAGTGCTAGAGAAACTCTACAGAACCCTCATGAGCTAATAAACAGTGACACAAAACTAGGAGTAATAAGTTTTGAATAATTTAAAGGTAGCACATGAAGTATTTACTTGGAATGGCGCAAAATACCATATAGTAGGAAGAATGGCAATGGTTTGGCTCAAGGTTTGGATGTATGAGAAGCATTCCCTCTCGATACAGGTCTTTGGCTAGCAAGGTTATGTAGCAAGCATAAGAGTTGAGGGATACAAACAATTATACAAGTGATAAGAATAATCATGCAATCTTCCTTAGAAGCACAAATAGTTTAACTTAAGAATACTAAGCTTATGAGCTACAAAGAAAGAAAGATCATGGAATAATATATTTGCATGCACTCCCTCTCTCTACTTAAGTCTCAAAGTATTGTCTACTACTGACCAATGCTAAGTTTGCCAAAACCAAAAAGATTAACTTGGTGCTCTAAAAAGTGATCCCTATACTAACAACAAGGTTATCAATATGAAAGAGAATTGCAAGCTAAAATAAAGTATGCAGAAAGTAAATGATAAAACTTCTCATTAATATTTCATAACGGCAACTCACACCAAGGGATACATAGATAACCAACTAAAAGAGAGATACTTCCACATTGCAAACCATCATATAAGATAACTTCCCTACTCACGATATGACTTTATGGAAAAGTAAAAGGTAAAGATAATGATGTGATACCGCGGCACTCCCCCAAGCTTGGAACAAACCAAGGGGATGCCAATACTTGATGAATTACTCCTTCGGTGGTGGTGGATTGTTGATAAGCTTATCAACCAGCTCCTTCAGTTCATCAATCTTGTAGGTGAGGGCGCGAATCAGCTCAGAGTTGTGTTCGATGCGATTCATAAACTTGTCAGACTGCGAGTCCCAACTCTTGGAGTTGTTTCCCCACTCCTCAGCAGCAGAATCCCTCTTTCCTGTATTGTTAGAACGATCTATATTCCAACCACTAGGCAACTCAGCCTCCGGGATCCTCTCAATTTGATGCTTATGGATAAGAGTATGGAAGGGGTTATTTATGCCTGGGGAAGATGTCCTGGGAGCCAAGAAGCGTCGTGGAACCTTCCCTCCGGTGCTCATCCGCGCCCTTGCCTGGGCTTGAATGGATTTGCCACCACTCCGATGCTTGCAACGGTAGCGCGCGGGTATTCGCGCGGGTCTTCCTCCACTTCTCCTTCATCTTCGCTCTTGACTTCCTCCTTCAGCTTGGGGTCTTGAGTCTCGTCTTCCAAAGGCTCCTTGCCCTTGTTGTTGTTGGAGACCATGGCGCTTCTAAATCTGAAAACAATATCTGGACAGAAACAGCTCGAAACGAAACACGATGAAAAGGCGAGATACGAACCTCGGGGGTTCGGGTGAGTTATATAGCAAAAAGTTTTACAACATAAGGAAGGTACAGGAGGAAACCTGATCGGAGACGAGCTCCGGGGTGCTCAAACCACCAGGCGGCGCGGCTGGGGGCCCACCGCGCCGACCTATGGTTTGGGCACCACGGGTGCCGTCTCCCATCCGGTTCGGTCTCTTATTTTTCCATATTTAATAAAAACGACGAAAATATCTTCTAGAAAGTTATTCGCGAAACTTTTCTTACCGAAACTGTTACCTATTCGAATCGAATTCTGCAGTCCCAGAAAAATGTTCTTCAATGAAAGTTTCCGGAGTCACCACTTTAATTGTATCAACCTCTTCATTAATAGAATCTCCAGAAATATAATGCTTGAGTCTTTGACCATTTACCACTTGTGTAGAGTTATCTTTCAATGAAGCAATTTTTATTGCACCTGAACGATACACCTCCACAATAACAAATGGTCCTTCCCATTTTGAGAGTAACTTTCCTGCAAAAAATCTGAGACGAGACCTATACAATAGAACTTTCTCACCAACATTAAATTCTCTTTTAAGAATTCTCCTATCATGCCATCTCTTAACTTTTTCTTTAAAGAGTCTAGCATTTTCATAAGCCTCACTTCTCCATTCATCTAAAGAACTTAATGCAACAACCTTTTCTCACCGGCAAGTTTAAAATCTCTATTAAGTTCTCTCACTGCCCAATAAGCTTTGTGTTCTAATTCTAAAGGCAAGTGACAAGCTTTACCATAAACCATTTTATAAGGAGACATGCCCATGGGGTTCTTATAAGCAGTTCTATAAGCCCATAAAGCATCATTTAACTTACTAGCCCAATTTTTTCTAGATTTATTAACAGTCTTTTGCAAGATAGATTTAATCTCCCTATTTGACAATTCTACTTGTCCACTAGTTTGAGGATGATAGGCTGAAGCAATTCTATGATTAACACCATATTTAGCAAGAGTCTTTCTAAAACCACCATGGATAAAATGAGAACCTCCATCAGTCATAAGATATCTAGGTACACCAAACCTAGGAAAAATGACATCTTGAAGCATTTTTAAAGAGGTCTCACCATCAGCACTTTTAGTAGGTATAGCTTCTACCCATTTAGTGACATAATCAACAGCAACAAGTATATGAGTATTACCTTGTGAAGAAGGAAAAGGACCCATGAAGTCGAATCCCCAACAATCAAATGGTTCAATAACAAGAGAATAACTCATAGGCATTTCATTGCGTCTAGAGATATTACCAACCCTTTGACATTCATCACAAGATAAAATAAACTTTCTTGCATCCTTAAAGAGGGTAGGCCAATAAAAACCTGATTGTAGAACTTTCTGCGCAGTTCTATCTCCAGCGTGATGCCCTCCATAAGCACTTCCATGGCATTTCCTCAGTATTTCCTGTTGTTCATATTCAGGAACACATCTTCGCATAATACCATCGACTCCTTCTTTATATAAGTGTGGGTCATCCCAAAAGTAATGCCGCAAGTCATAAAAGAATTTCCTTCTTTGCTGAGCTGAAAAGGTTGGAGGCAAGTACTTGGAAACAATAAAGTTAGCATAATCAGCATACCAAGGACTATCTCGCGAACTTACACTTATTGCAGCCAATTGTTCATTTGGAAAGCTATCATTAACAGGAATAGGATCATAAGGAATGCTTTCCAATCTAGACAAATTATCAGCAACAGGATTTTCAGCACCTTTTCTATCTATGATATGCAAATCAAATTCTTGCAAAAGAAGTACCCATCTAATAAGCCTTGGCTTAGCATCTTTCTTTTCCATAAGGTATCTAATTGCAGCATGATCAGTATGAATAGTGACTTTCGAATCAACTATGTAGGGTCGAAATTTGTCACAAGCAAAAACTACAGCTAGAAATTCTTTTTCAGTAGTGGCATAATTCTTTTGAGCAGAATCAAGAGTTTTACTAGCATAATGAATAACATTTAACTTTTTATCTACTCGCTGCCCAAGAACAGCGCCTACAGCATAATCACTAGCATCACACATAATTTCAAAAGGTAAATTCCAATCAGGTGGTTCAACTACAGGAGCGGTGATTAAAGCCTTTTTCAAAGTTTCAAAAGCTTCCTTACAATCATCATCAAAAACAAAGGTACATCTTTTTGAAGAAGATTAGTAAGAGGCTTGGAAATTTTAGAGAAATCTTTAATAAACCTCCTATAAAAACCAGCATGACCAAGAATACTACGAATACCTTTAACATCTTTGGGACAAGGCATCTTTTCAATTGCCTCCACTTTAGCTCGATCAACTTCAATACCTCTTTCAGAAATTTTATGTCCAAGAACAATTCCTTCATTAACCATAAAGTGGCATTTCTCCCAATTAAGAACAAGGCTAGTTTCTTCACATCTCTGCAAAACTTTGTCAAGGTTGTGCAAACAATTATCAAAGGAAGTTCCATAGACGGAGAAATCGTCCATGAAGACTTCCACAATTTCCTCACAAAAGCCATGAAAAATAGCAGACATGCATCTTTGAAAAGTAGCAGGAGCATTACATAAACCAAAAGGCATACGTCTATAAGCATAAGTTCCATAAGGACAAGTAAAAGTAGTTTTCTCTTGATCTTGCGCTCTCACAGCAATTTGAGAAAACCCAGAATACCCATCAAGGAAACAAAAGTGAGTTTTCTTGGACAACCTCTCAAGCATTTGATCAATAAAAGGCAAAGGATAATGATCTTTCTTAGTTACTTTGTTAACCTTTCTAAAATCAATGCACATCCTATAACCAACTACTACTCTTTGAGGAATTAGTTCATCATTTTCATTAGGAACAACGGTAATTCCTCCTTTCTTAGGAACACAATGCACAGGACTTACCCATCTACTATCAGCAATAGGATAAATAATACCAGCTTCAAGAAGTTTTAATACCTCATTTCTTACCACTTCTTTCATCTTGGGTATTAAACGACGCTGATGCTCAACAACAGGCTTTGCATCAGGTTCCATGTTGATGGCGTGCTGACATATAGTAGGAGAAATTCCCTTCAGGTCATCAAGAGTATATCCCATAGCTCCGCGGTGTTTCCTCAACACTCCCAATAACCTTTCCTCCTCTGTACCTGAAAGTTTAGAGCTGATAATAACAGGATATATTTTCTTATCATCAATATAAGCATATTTAAGATTATCAGGCAGAGGTTTCAAATCAAAAACAGGATCCTCCTTGGGTGGCATTGTGGTACCCAAATCTTCCACAGGTAAATTGTGTTTGAGCATAGGTTGACGAAGGAATACTTCATCAAGCTCATTCCTTTCTTCCCTGAAGTTCTCACTTTCATGATTCTCCATATGTTGCTGCAAAGCATTGTTAGGAGCAAGAACAATAGATGCAAGTTGAGCAATTTCAAAATCCTCACTAGGCAATTCAGTTTCATAAGGTGCTTTAGCAAATTTAGAGAAATTGAATTCATAAGATTCACCAGCAAATTTAGTAAAGATTTTCTCTTTCTTACAGTCTATAACAGCACCACAAGTATTCAGAAAAGGTCTACCAAAAATAATAGGACAACTATCATTGGCAGCCGACCCAAGTACAAGAAAATCAGCAGGGTATTTAGTCTTACCACAAAGGACTTCGACATCTCTAATGATACCAATTGGAGAGATAGTTTCCCTATTAGCAAGCTGAATAACCACATCAATCTCTTCAAGTTTACAAGGAGCAATTTCGTGCATAATTTCCCTGTAAAGCTCATAAGGAATAGCACTAGAACTTGCACCAATATCACATAAACCATAATAGCAATGATCACCTATCCTAACAGAAAGCACAGGAACACTAGACTTCCTAGAACTTTTAGGATGTGAGACAATATTAGAAGCATCCTCACAAAAGATAATGTGTCTATCTTCTAAATTTTCAGTGACAAGATCTTTAACCAATGCTACAACAGGTTCAACAGTTATTTGCTCATCAGGTTTGGTAGTTTTCTTATTACTTTTACTAACAACACCAGTTATGATAGTATGTTCCTTAATCTTATTAGGAAAAGGAACTTTTTCAATATAAGGTTCTGGAATAATGCGATCAGCAACATTAACCTCAACACCTTTAGATATATGAGAAACAGATTCATCTTTATATGGTTCATGATAATTTTTAAAACCCTCCTTCGGCAAACCGAAATAGGAAGCAAAGGCTTTATAAAAGTTTGCAACAATTTGAGAGTCAAGACCATAAGTAGTGCTAATTTTGCGATAATCATCAGTATCCATAAAATTTTTAACACACTCAAAGTCATAGTTTATACCTGACTCCCTACCTTTGTCATTCTCCCATCCTTCAGTGTTCTCCTGAATCCGATCAAGAAGGTCCCACTTAAACTCTTCTTTATTACGAGTGAACGATCCAGCACAAGTGGTATCCAATAGAGTTTTATCTTGAAAGGAGAGTCTTGCATAAAAGTTATCAATAACAATATTACCAGGAAGCTCATGAATGGGACATTTGAGCATTAATGCCTTCAATCTCCCCCACGCTTGAGCGATACTCTCTCCATCATAGGGCCAGAAGTTATATATGAGGTTCCGATCCTTATGAATCTCACTTGGAGGATAGAATTTGGAGTAAAAGAGAGGTACAATTTCCTCCCATCCAAGAGAATACCCATTCTTCAGCAGTTTATACCAATGTGCAGCTTTACCAGACAGTGATAGAGAGAATAATTTCTTCTTAACTTCTCCCATCGAGATACCTGCACACTTAAATAACTCGCACAATTCATGCAGAAATAACAAATGATCTCCAGGATGGACAGTTCCATCTCCTGCATAGCGGTTATTTGTGACACGTTCAACAATTTTCATAGGAATTTTGAACGGTATTACCTGCTCATCTGGCGCCTCCTCTACTACCTTAGCAGTGGTAGTTGTTTTCCCAAATAGGAATTCAAGAGAAGACCCCTCCATAATGAGATATAGCAGCAGGCAAAAATAAAAACAGCACGTACAATAAATGTTTCCCTTACCAATTCCACTTACCAATAGCGCTACACTCCCCGGCAACGGCGCCAGAAAATAGTCTTGATGACCCACAAGTATAGGGGGTGTATCGTAGTACTTTCGATAAATAAGAGTGTCGAACCCAACGAGGAGCAGAAGGTGTTGACAAGCGGTTTTGATGAAGGATTCACTGTAAATGCTCACAGACAAGTTTTTAGGAGTTTTTGATATGACAGATAAATAAAGTACAAGTAAATAAAATGCAGTAGTAATAGTTGCAGCGAGTGGCCCAATCCTTTCTACAGCAAAGGACAAGCCGGTTGTTGTACTTATAATGACCAAACGTTCTTGAGGACACACGGGAATATTGTCAAGTGCTTTCGCTTCATATAGTTGATTAATCTTCATTGTTTTGATAAGTGTTGTGTGGGTGAACCTATGCTAATGCACCGCCCTTCCTAGGACTAATACATACTTGTGATTATACCCCTTGCAAGCATCCGCAAATACAAGAAAGTAATTAAGATAAACTAACCACAGCCTTAAACTTTGAGATCCTGCTATCCCTCATGCATCGATATACCAACGGGTGTTCAGGTTTCTGTCACTCCGGCAACCCCACAATTGGCCCATAAAGGTGAAGTATCATGTAGTCGACGTTCACATGACACCACTAGAAGAATAACACCACAACTTAAGCATCAAACCATTAAATATTACTCAACATAGTTCACTACTAACATCAAGACTTCTCCCATGTCCTCAAGAACTAAACGAACTACTCACAAGACATCATACGGAACATGATCAGAGGTGATATGATGATGAATAACAATCTGAACATAAACCTTAGTCCAATGGTTTCACCCAATAGCATCAATAACAAGAGTAATCAACACCGGGAGAGTTTCCCCTATGAAATAGACAAGATTCAGCCCTAGATGTTACAACGGAGACGGGGTGCAGCGGCGGTGATGATGGTGTTGGCGGTGGATGATGATGATGATCCCGATGAAGTCCAGCTCGATGACGGTGATGATGGCGACGATTTCCCCCTCCGGGAGGGAATTTCCCCCGGCAGATTTCTTCCTGCAGGGGAGCTTTTCGCTCTCTGGTGTTTTCCGCCTCGTGGAGGCGGCGGAATATTTCGATGGCCGTCCTCTGTGTTAGGGTTCGAGGGGGTCAAGTACGCGAAGGGGGAACGGCTGAGGTGGGCCAGGGCCCCCAAACCACCTGTCGGCGCGGCTGGGGCCCGCCGCGCCAGCAGGTGAGGAGGGCCCACCATGGCCCTTCTCAGCCTCCCCTTTTGGCCTCCTCCATCTTCTGGTAAAATAGGAACTTCCATATGTCTCCTTCGATTTATTGATCTTCAGAAATAGTGCATCTCGACGGTGCTTTTTCCAGCAGAATCCTGACTCCGGTGTCCAATTCTCCATTATTCATCAAACATGCAAAATAGGTAAAATAACATAAGTAACACTTCTAAATATGAAATATATCGATGAATAGCAGTAAATTATGATATAAAATAGTGATTCAAAATGGACGTATCACCCGTCGCCTCGCGTAGAGCCTCTCGGTGGACGGCCGCTTCAGTTTTGCGGCACCACAATATGTGCGGCAGGATGTGCTCATCAAGCACATACAAGCCGTCGCGGCCACTGTTGCAGCTCCAGGACAGACGGACACGGTCCAGCGCCTGCCTGGACCACGTCGTGCGAGGTTGTTTGTCCTCATCACTAGATGCCACCACGGCTGGCACTGCGCCGTGCTGGCGAGCAGGCGGCACGCCCTCTGCGGCGATGCAGGCGGCCTCGGCGGCAGCGCGGTTCTCATCGTGAATCCTTGGCACCGCTCGTGCAGGCCGTCACAAGTCATAAATTGATGGCGGTTCAGAGGCGCACGGTCGGGTAACGCCCGTCGAGGGGTCAGCCATCAGTCGCTCGGAGAAAGTGAGCGGGAGGCGGACATGGCTCGCCAGAGTAAAGGAAAACGCGGCGGAGAGGATCAGGGTGGGGGGTGTCGGTGTTGCGGTCACGGAGCACCGGCGCGTGGGGCACGTTGCAGCATCGCAGAGGAGGAGAGGCTCAAACCGCGCGCCGGCCTAGGAAGGAGACCAGGGGACAACCCACCCCTTCAAGGGTGAAAGGACGGCGAGCACCAAGATAAGAGGGAAAGGAGGCCAACCGGCCTCTCCGCTGCATGGGAGGAAGAGAAACTAGAGAAGGCTGGCTTAAGGACGACAAGACCCGGGAGTCCCCCTCGGGCGGAGCTTCTCGAAGATGTCGTAGGATGGAGGCCTCCGGCATCTTCGAGGAGCTCGCCTCAGGGAAGGATCCCGGACGCTGGGCAAGGAAATCTCGGGAGCCAGAAGACCGCCGGGGAGTAGGCCGCGGGAACGTGTTGGACCCCTTATCGCAGGGCCCGTCGCCAGCACCCCGGCGAGGGCGCGGTCGCCCCGGGGAAAGGCGGGGACTAGCAACGTGGAGGGCACATCCTGCGGCTCAGCTCGGCAGAGGTTGCTTCGCAGGGAAGGCAAGCCCGGCTGGCGTCACAGACAAGACCGCATGCGCCATCTGCCGGGCACAGGCGAGACATCGACAAGACTCCACGCGTTGTCCACCCGACGCAGACAAGGAGCTCGGCGCGATGCCCGGACCTTTAACAAGACAAGACTCGCTGTCTCTTCCGTTCCGGCAGGATGGACGGCATGGAGGACAGCGTGGTGCGACCCTGCCATGGAGGCAGCCGGCGAGCGCCACCTCGACTTGGGCACGACGCGTGCCACGCCTCGGTGGCGCGCATGCAGCCTGACCACCTGTGGTAACCCCTTGATCTATAAAAGGAGATCCTTGGTCATTTTTTAGGACAGATCGGAGGAGAAGGAGAAAACCCTAGCTAGTTGTCACCGTAGGCTTTCCACCTAGACTCGGGGGCTGGAAGAACGAACCCCGGGACCCCCTGGGCTTGTTCTTCTTTTGCTCACGAGAGTAGTGTAGGCCTTCAAGTCATCACCTTGTAATCCACCACCACCACCACAATAAAACCAGACAAGCAGAACGTAGGGTGTTACGCGGCAACGCGGCCTGAACCTGGGTAAATCTTTGTGTACTTGTGTTTGAGCTCGGGGATCGATTTCGGAGCACCTCGCGCCCTCCTAACGAACAAATAGGGGGTGCCTAGCATCCTCGGTGTCCGCGTACCGATACGCGACAGGGGTAACCCTAAATCGGCTCCGGTACCCTTGATACAATGGGATTGGGAATTGATTTATTGGGTACCCGTTAAATTTTCCAGGCCGTGCCGCTATGCGGTCTCCGTTCAGGCCACCATAATGGCCCAATTCCACATATCAGCCTGATTTTGCGGGCCAGTGGAGGGGGTTATACGGGATTTTCTACCCAGTGGTATAACCCTTCGCATTTGTGTATTACATGTCCCTAATGTTATTTCTGATTTGCGGGCCAGTGGAGAGGGTTATAGTGGATTTTCTGATTTTAAAATACTTAAAAACGTGGCATTCACTAAGTTTTTTAAAAATGCAATTGTATGTAGTATTTCCCCGTTGCCCATAATATATAATGAATTGCCGAAATTTTCCAACCAAATTTTTTCTCTGAAAATTCCAGTACCATTTTTGTTGGTTCGAGCAACGTGGGAGTAACCCTCGGCTGCCGGCAACTCGACTGAGGCGCTAGAGCGGGAATGCACGCGAGCCCTCCTCGCAAGTTGTCATCAAGTAAATGAGGTCAGCAGTGAGGCATGCAAATCCCAAAGCTACGGAACTCACGTGACACTGGATGGCATGGTCAGTACACGTCGTGCTTTCTTACGATCTCCTTTTTTTTTGACATGATTCTTACGATCTCCTTTGTGAAACTTTTAGTTTCAATTTGATTTTGTACATGTCGGTTTAAGCTCGTGGCAGTGCACCTCTGGGCATGCGTGCGCTTCTGATATTATGTAAAGTGGCATGTTAGAATAGTCTCGATCGTTTAATGCAAGCTTGGTTAGTACTTAGTACTCCTACTTTCTCTGTTATTATGTAAAGTGGCATTTTAGAATAAGTGCTAAGGGTCTCTTTGGATTGAAGGAATTTCGTAGAAATTTTAGAGAATTCCAATCTATAGGAATTTTTTCCTATGAAATGGCTTTGGATCACAGTATTGGCACCAGCAAATTACTAAGGAATCTATTCCCATGCCCCCCATTCCATAGGAATCTCAACATGAGCTCAAACCTCTTTTATTTTTCCCTTGAGAAGTTCAATGCACTCACAGTATATCTCTCTCTACTCTCTCTCCTCAATCCTGTAAATTCCTGTAAAATTCCTGTGTTTGTTTCCTGTGCACATCCAAATGCATCTCTTACAAAATTCCTGTGTTTTGAAATCATGTAGAAATTGAAGTGCATGACATCTCAATCCTTTATTTTTCCTATTCCTACGTTTTGAAAATCGTACAATCCAAAGAGGCCCTAAACGTATCATCGGGGAATATAGATGCATAATCAATGCTCAAAAATGGTATCATTGCATGGTATGAATCAACAACTGTCCAAGTGTCCATCATCCGAGTAATATTATGAGCCACGCAACAAAAAAAACGTCTAAGTACAGGCCGGGTTACACGTCGTTCGTGATGACCGCTACTTTGGAAAACTCACGCTTCATCGGCACACAACGCAGCAAGGAGTTTGGACTAGTATTTTTGTGTTCCCTCTAAAAAATCCATGTTTTTTTTGGTTGAAACTGAATTAGATGCAAAAAGACCAAAAGGTGTTGTATGCCCGCATGGGTAACCACCACGTATTACTAGTGGATCTCCATCCTTCCCTGATGGTTGGGGCTCACTCCCATTGGCTGCCGTAGCTGCAGGATAAAATCTCTGCCACGTTGTGTTGCGGTGGGTATTGTTATAGATGATAAGTAATAAAACGATGAACAAAACAAGATCAACTTATCAAACGATGAGTCTGAGGTATTGTACTCTTGTTTTAACCTGATAGAAATGCATGGTTATTCCCAAAAAAAAGTCTACTTGCACGCAATCACGGCATCTGAAAAAGGTCAATTTTCATTGTGAATAACATCCGCTATGAACCCTAAGAAAAAATTATGTAGGATTTAATCCTACAAATAAAACAACAAATACAGAAAAAACAGCTAAGAATTTCAAGCACCTAAAATCCGTATGAGAATCCTTTCAATAAAAGAAGCCTGTAAAATTTTGATGTGGGAAGGGATCACCAGTTATACACGAGACCTCTTCCAGAATCTAGATTGTTCACCTGTGACGGCAAATGGTCAAGTGAGCCAAGGTCTTCGCCATTAGAAGAGGACAGAGTACACACACCGGACTGAAACGTTGCTTTCACGGGTCCACCAAAGGCGGAAGTTACTCTGGGGCGATCGGGAGGCGATCGCATCTAGCTAGGGTTTTCCTCTCGAGGGTGGGTGTGTCTCCGGCGGCGTAGTCGATCTCGGCGGCGGGGTCGGGCTGTGTTGGCTGGTGTAGGTTGATCTCGCGCCTCCTCTTCGCGGGGTGTGGAGTTCTGTTGGTTTTTTCACATGGCGTCCACGATGCGATCGCCGGCAAAGGGTGGTGGGCGTCCGAGGGCGACATCACGCTCGCCGGCGAAGTCAGGAGCGGAGGATCTGGCTGCAGGTCTCTCCGCGAGGATGGGTGATCCCTTGTTGACGGACAAGGAGGCCACTGGGCTTGTGATCGGGGATATCGGTCCAGCGACTGTGCCGCGACCCCGCTGGGCGGTCGTGGGCAAGGTGTGCTCTCCGCGCAAACTGGTGATCAATGCTTTGGAGCGGGCGATGGAGAGGGCTTGGGGTCTACACAGATCTGCCCAGTTCAAGGAAATAGGGGATAACAGGTTCGTTGTCCGTTTCTCTTCGGAGGGAGACTGGAACCATGTCATGCGCAATGGTCCATGGCAGTTTGATTTCAATGCAATCCTCTTGAAGAATTTTGATGGTGCCATTCGTCCGTCAGACATGGTCTTTGATACTCTGGATATTTGGGTTAGGGTTCTGGATTTACCGCTTGATATGATGAATCGAGTGTATGGTGAGCTGATCGGTAATTGGGTTGGCAAGTTTATCTCTGTCGAGGTAGACGAAGATGGTATGGCGTGGGGAGAAGAACTTCGCGTCCGCGCAGCAATTCGAGTGGATCAGCCCATTCTGCGTGGAGTAAACCTGAAGAATTCAAAAGATGACACAGAGGGCACGTGGTTTGATATTCAGTACGAAAAGATTCCACACTTTTGCTTTGACTGTGGCTGTCTAGTTCATCCTGATGATAAGTGTGGAGGTGAAGGTGCCGAAGTGAAACAGTGGGGTGAATGGCTGCGTGCAGAACCCCGTAAAAACAAGAAGCCGCCACCGCCTTCCGCCCAGCTATGTCAACTAGCCACTAGTAGGAAAAGGCTTATAGCCACCAGCGTACCGTTGGCGGACAGAAGTTTCGTCCGCCAGCGCTACGACCGCTGGCGGGCGGTTTTTCGTGTCCGCCACTGGTTCTGGACGTAACGCTGGCGGACAGGAACACTGCCCGCCAGCGGTAGGAGCAGAAATCTGGGAGGAGGCGGGGCAAACTACCGCTGGCGGGCACATAACATGCCCGCCAGAGATACTTAACGTACCGCTGGCGGACGCAAGGTAGGGGCCGCCAGCAGTAGTGGATGCGGCTGAGCTCAGTTCGGAAAAAAAATAGTGACAGTACCGCTGGTGGGCAGGCTAAATGGTACGCCAGTGGTCAGTTAGGTACCGCTGGCGGGCACACTAGATCGTCCGCCAGCGCTAAGTTTGCCTGTAATACAAATAACTAGGAAAATTATATTTATAAAAACAATCTATAAATTTCCTTAGGAACCATTGCTTCCTATACCAAGACACACCTATGTGTCGAATATGAGCACTTTATCACAAACTATGCGTTGAGAATTAACATAACTTGGTCATTTTGATCGAATTGATCACTTGTAGATGTTTCTACATGATAGTGCTTTTTGTGAAGAATGTTTGTGAAACTTTTGTCGAAAATCAAGTTTATCATTTCACATAGCTAGTACACTGACAATGGTTTCCCGGCTTCCCGGCTTCACGGTTAATTATTCTTCCCAGTTTCGCGCGGCTTCACGGTTTCCCCCGCGCTTTCCCAGCTTTCTCCGGTAAATCGAAATTACAAATTAAAGTAATTAATATTTATGATGAATTCGATCGATCGGAAAAAAATGCATGATATGAAATCCAAATATTTCGATCCTTAATTAATATTGCAACCGGATACATATATATGAGAGAAGACGCAACGGCATGCGCACACACACATCGATCTAGCTATATAGACTACTCATGCATCAACGACATTAAGACGGTCGCCATTGGTATTATAGCCACTTAGACTATCCCACTTCCGCGCAATCTCGAAGCCGAGGCGAGCGTCAAGAGCGGCGTACTCGACTTGCTCGTAGCTTAATGGCATGTTGCCTCATCCACGAATCCGGATGTCTTCTTCGTCGTTGTCGTTCTTGTCGTCGTTCTTCTTCTTCTTCTCGGCCAGTTTTGTCCCAATGATAGCATTGGAGAGAGCAACAAGACTCGGAGTAGGATTGCCGGTTGGGTTCCGCCTATCCCTCTGGAGGTCGACCGCGGACAGAATTTCAATTCCGTAGCAGCGCAGCATCCGCAAGTCATTGTGGATAGCCACGCAGTAAAACTTGATGGTCTTGTCACCTAAGAAATCCACGAGGAGCTGCGGCTTCCGATCAGCCCAGCAGATCTGGAAGACAAGTGTCTCGGTCGCCACCGAGAGTTGAAGGACGGCGGCGCGCTGCTGTTTCTTGGGTGGAAGATTCTTCTGTGGACCCGGTAGAGCGTCGGTGAACTCGCAGTCGAGTCCAACGCACTTGATCGGTGCGGCGTCGAGATATAACTTCTTCACGTCGCGGATCCACCTCTCCACGCACTTGATGGGAAGTAGTACAACCGAGACCGAGGTCGAGGCCATGGAACGCGCGCGAGTGGTTGATCCATTGGAAATATATAGTAGAGAGAGGATTAGAGAGAGATTTGTGTGTGCTTAGGCCATAGATTAGTGGCCTTTTATATAGGGTGGAGAGGGAGGCCGGTGGCAGAGAGGGAGGCCAGCGGCCGGGCAGCAATCAAAACGGCGGCGGCTGATCATCTTCCAATGCACAATTAAAACGGCGGCGAGACCGATCATCTTCCAAATGCACAATTAAAACGGCGGCCGGCGACCGATCATCTTCCAAATTAATTGAAGCGCGCACAACGGCGCAGGAGACGAAAAGTGTGAAAGCGCACGAAAGCACGGGAGACAAAAAGTTTTTGAAATAATAAACGAAAAATAGAAAAACAGAAAATAAAAATAACAGACCTTACCGCTGGCGGACGGATAACGACGTCCGCCAGCGGTATATTTCGGCCACTTGCATGTGGGGCCCGCCCGCGCCCTTTTCTCCGTCCGCCAGCGGTATGTGTGGCCACTTACATGTGGCCCCTGCGTGGTTCCCTCCCCATTTTTCCCCACGCGCGCCCTCTCCCTCTCCAAATTTCCCCACTCCCGCCGCCGCCTCCCGCGCCGCCTCTGCTCGCCGTCGCCATCGGCCGCCGCCCACGCCACCCCGAGCGCCCACGCCGTCCTCCTCTCTCGCGCCTTCGCCGCCCTTCTCTCTCGCGCGTCCACGCCTCCCCAACGAACGCCGACGCGCCCACGTCTACGGCCGGCGCGCCCACGCATCGACCTCCCCGACCGCGACCGTGACTGCGGCAACGACACCGTCGACGGCCCCGAGCGCCCCCCGCACCTCAGCCCGCCGCCCGGCCATGGTAAGCTGGCCGCACCCCTCCTCTCCTCCTAGCTAGCACCCACACCCACAAGGTGTTTGTGGGTTTGCCCGACCCAATATTTTGATAGATTAGGGTTTCAAAATTAAGAATGTGTGCGGCATTGTGGCTGTTTGTGGCATTTCAAATATGTTTGCCTTTGTGGAGATGATATATGTGTGCGGCATTGTGGAGATGATATATATATATATGTGCGGCATTGTCGTTGTGAATGCGGTCTTGTGTGGTGGTGAAATGTTTGCAGGTACCCTAGAGACCCTTGAGATTGCCGGAATGTTGATTAATTTCCATTCGGCAAATTCGGGTACTCCATATTACATAATTTTAGCAAAGGTCATGCCGAATTTTTTCGTGAAATTTGGCATGACTTGCTAAAATTATGACATATGGAGTACCCGAACTTTTCATCACCATCCAAGTGAATTTTTCCTTACAGTGTTGTTTTACTAACTACGAATTTTTGTGTGTGCGCGCAGATGGCTAACAATATGGAGGCCGGGACTTCTCGAGGTGGAGTCAACGAGCCGGATCCATATTTGAAGATGGTCCGGAAGTCAATCGACGCCGAGATGGATTTGGAGAACAATTCCGATGCCGAGATGGATGTGCCGAACAATTCCGATGCCGAGACCACATCTCGTGACATCGAAGGTGGCGAAGAGGGCACATCTGGTGGAGGTGGCCCCGAGACCACTTCTGCTGGCCGTGGAGGTGGCCCCGAGACCACTTCTGCTGGCCGTGGAGGTCGCCCCGAGACCTCATCTGTTGTCGAAGAGAGTGGTAACGAGACCACATCTGCTGGCGGAACAACGCGTGAACGTAAGCCAAGACGCCGAAACAAGCTAGGTAGCGGTCGACTGACATTTACTGAGGTGAACCCACATGGGCTTCCTACGGAGCCAGATAAATATGCAAAAGGGTACGGCTTAGCCTTGGGATGCATTGTGCGGGACTTCGGCAACATCACCCAGGAGAACATAAGGGATAAAGAGAACTCACATGTGGCCACACACCTTCTTTCCAAGTTGCACGCATCGTACCGTTTCCCGAAAGACTACTGTCGGGGGAATACTTTCTGGATTAACCCGCGGCCCAGTGCGACTTAACTTACTCGCACGGATGAAGGCCCACTTGGGAACAAGCCCAATATTGAACCGCCATAAGGAGAAAGATCTAGAAGACAATCCCGGAGGACGTGAAGACCAAGTAGTCTCCGAGTAGGCCTCTGTGGATGTATTCCTTATGGGGAAGTTTCCTTTTGTAACCTAGCGAGCCTCTGTGTATATAAAGAGGACTCGCAGGACTTAGAGCGGGTCAAGCTATCAAGCCCCAAACCCTAGCTCATACGGCGAGTACCAGATCGGATCGCCTCCATTGTAACACCTCGATTATCATATCAATACCAATCTAGGGTAGGCAGGAAGTAGGTCTTTTACCTCACATTGAGGGGGCCGAACCTGGGTAAATCTGTGTTGATCTTTGTTCCTGCGATCCCAAGCTCGGAGATGCTTGACTCGCGTAATCCCACACCTACGAAGTCATCTATGACACCTGACGTGACAAACCCACGACAGTTGGCGCCCACCGTGGGGCCTGCGGTCAAAAGCGTCACGTTCCGCGCAGGATCGAAATCAGGCTTCAAGGACATCGCCATGGCCAAGTTGAAGACATCAATGGGGTCCCCTTCATCGACGACTCAGAGTGGGGACCCGAGGCAGATCGCATCGAGTTCGGATACATCGTTCCCATCGGATCAGTAAAAGTTTTCGTCGGATCCGTCAGTCGCAGATCTATGGACGCGACTCAAGGAAGCGAATCGGTGAAGGAGCTGCGGCCGGTCAGGGTCCGCGTGTTGGAGGAGCTACAACAAGCTACGGCAAGATTGCCCATCCCCGTCCCATCAAGACCTGTTTGGGGATCTCTACCAAATCAGGAAGGAGACCTCAAGATTGAAGAGATTGAAGCTATCAGGACGGAGCTCTGTGAAGAGGCACAAAGACTCGCGGCTGAGCGCGAAAAACTCCAAGAAGAAGGCCGACGACTCCGCCACTGCCAGCCGAAGCACCAGGCGGTGCGAACCAAGATGACATCTGAGCGCAAGAAACTCCAAGAAGAAGAGTGGCGACTCCGTCGTTGGCAGCAAAAACATCAGATCAAGATGGCAGAGGAGAGAGAAATCACAGTTCCACGGCGACCCAGAGAGCAACGTGCACGCCGCGATAGGGATATTGTCAAAGATAGCACCGGTTGGAGACACGCGAGCTGATAAGGAAGCTCGCCATGCGATCGACCTACTACAAACTGCTGCTTTACAACAAGCAAATATGTATGGAGTCACGCCCAATGAGCCGCAAAACGAGGTATCATGGGGAGGAGAGAGTACAGCATCGAAGAAGTGGTCAACCAGTTAGCAGGTTTGCAGGTATCATTGGAAAAAGAAAAGAAGATAGAAGGCGAGTCGCGGACGTCCGGAGCGACTCAGCCATCCCAGATTGAAACTGATTCAGATTCAGCGCCAGTAAACTCCTATTCATTATTGAAAGGACCAGCATGTTTTGGAGAGAAATACGGCTCACTCGTTTCCCCCCGAACTTCGACGAGTCGCAGCGAGTCACCACCTATCGCAGTGACCAAGACCCTGCCTTATGGATAGAAGATACGAGGCAAGCATGACAGGGGCTGATGTGACTCAAGAAATACGTGCAAAATACTTCCACTTGGCAATACAGGGAGAAGCTAGGGATTGGCTATTAAGGCTGCCATCAAAATCAATAAGCACATGGGAAGACTTGAAGGACAAGTTCATCGCAGATTCCAAACAGAAGATATGAAAAACCTTAGACAATGCATTCAAAAAGAGGACGAATCAAGCGGCGACTGGATCAAGAGAGTCGCGGAGATCCTTGGCTCCGCCAAAAACTTAACAGTACAAGCTGCAATACAAGCTATGAGAAGAACTGTAGATTTGAGCCGCTGGTGCACAAATTAAGTCGCGCTGAGCACAAGATTGATAGTTTCGACCAGCTTTTGGCAACGGCTGACAAGTATGCAAAGACAGATAGAGGGACAGGCGGCTTATCACAGAACCCAACGGGAAACTGCCAGTCGCGAAGACAGAAGTCGCGCACACCAGATGCAAGAGCAAGGGAGTGATAAGGCCTTACCCCTAATAACTGCAAGGGGATCTTCGACGTGCCTTGCGACTTACATCGCAGGAGAGATGGCAGGCCAGCGGGTCACACAAAGGCGCAATGTCATTATTACCGGAGGTGGAAAGAAGGCGACACGCCAGATACAGCTCGCAGCAGATCGATGCACCACAAGAATAAATCTAGCTCTCATCAAGAGCCTGACGTTTTACCTAGAAGAAACATAGGACAGTTTCATACAGTGGAGGTACAAACGACGGATGGAAGCCGGAAGAGCAGTCAGATTTCAACGCCAGAAAGGCATCGTCGCTGGACAGAGCAATCGGTTATTTGGAGTCGCGGCGATCACCCCCCAGAAGTAAGAGATCCAGGACAGCCAGCTCTGGTGGTCACGCCAGAAGTCGCGGGATACAAGTTAAGTAAGGTCCTAATGGACGGAGGAGGAAGAGTAAACATCCTATATCAAGACACGCTCCGAAGAATGAATATACCCGAGACAAGGCTGCGACCATCCAGGAAAGAAATTCAAGGAATAATCCCAGGAGCTGTTACGCGACCAATCGGAAAGATAACACTTGAAGTTAGCTTTGGAACAGAGCGGAACTTCCGCACAGAGCTCCTAGACTTTGAGGTTGTAGCAGTCAAAAGCTCATATCATGCAATCTTTGGAAGAGAAGCCTATGTCAAATTTACCGCTCGCCCCTGCTACGTCTACCTACAGTTAAAGATACCAGGACCAAACGGTGTTATTACAATATATGGAGACAGACAGAGAGCATTAGAATGCGAGAACGCAGGCTCAGTACTCGCAGAAGAAGCTTGTATCGCCAACTCTTCACATGGGTATCAGTCGCAGATCGGTGATCGCAGCTCAAAACGAGTCGCGTTGGAGGTACCGCGGAAGCGGCCAACAGGATGCAGCCACCGGATGGTAAATACCCACCGAGAAGTCGCGCATCAGCAAGATAATGCCCCAGAGGTCGCCTTGATACAAAAAGAAGACAAGAGATGGCGCATGTGCATAGACCCAGCCTCGATCAACAACCCAGCCAAAGGGGCTCAGTTATCGTGAGACCTTACAAAGCAAACTCAACTCAACATAAGTCGCAGCTCAGTGCGGCTGATCGCCACACAATGCTTTCTGCTTCAACATGAGACATACATCGGAGCTATCATGCTCGACCCGAGTCGCTTTTAGCGACTCAAAATTGAACCAATCAGGTGTTCAACCCACTCCGTTAGGAGTATTAATTCGCAACTAAGTGCGATGAGTATCAAGTATGCATGGCCTGCGGGGAATAGAAAACCCGCATTAAAGGGCCTGCATCATCATGTAACACCCTGTAAAACATCGAGTGATTATGAAATAAAGCCGGCACCCTTGACATTCAAGGGTTTGTCGTTTCGCCTCAACTATCATTGAGTCGCTGAGTCTTTTGAATTTCATATATCACTGACCCTTGAGGGCTCCTTACGAGCATCGCGAGTACCAATCGCACCTCAAATTTTGCCAAACTAGTGGCAATCCTTAAGCTAGAAGCGTCTTGCATTATGCGACCAAAGTACTGGGGTGTGGCGTCAATCGAGCTTGATTGCCTATCATGGCCGCTCTCGACCCTGAACACACATGTTCCTAGGAAATACTGAGCCGCGCGAGCGTCTACTTAATGGAATTATCAAGAAAAGAACCTGCTTATAGGTCACAAAAATACAGTTTATGATACATGAATATCTTACAGACTAACGGGCATGTCCCACATTATTTATTTTTCCTCTTCCGAGCAACAGGAGTGGGAATTGGCGCGGCTTGTCTCGCAGTTGCAGTCGCAGGTGTCCTAATAATCAGGGCGCCGCCAGACGAAGCAGAAGGGCCACCAGATACTGTTGCTGGAGCGGCAGCCCGAGATGACTCAGCTCCTGAGGACTTTTCCTTCGACACCTTGCTCCCATCAAGATTGAATTTATCAAGATAAGTGCCCAAGTCTAAGTTATCAACAAACTTTGTGGCATACCCGCGCATCCCTTTCCAGATATCGAAGTACTCGCTTATTGGCAGTTCAGTATCATCTGCGCTCATCGCCAGGCCGTGGCGAGCAACCTTGCCAACATCTATCTCTGGATAATATGCTCGAAGCAATGTCAAGACATGCGCGGCTCCGGCGCGAGCAGAGGATCGTTTCCAATCAGAGACATAATGTGGAGCCTTGAGCAGTTTATTATCCAATACTCGCAAGATGTTGGGCCATCAGTCGCAGGAGTGATTACCGTCATAACTTCCTTGGTAACCTTTAAGAAGCGCTGGCTGAGGTCAGACAGATATACCAGTTGATCCTTCAAATTGGAGCGGGACACTGGGGCCTCAGGTCCTATGTCAAAGAAAGAAAAGGCAAGAAACAAGTCAGAGACTAACGAGTGGTTACCCAAAATATGTATGATTAAAGGAATACAAGACCAACCAGCAAGCTGCAGGACGGCTGATTTGACCATGGAGCCAAAACCCTCAAAGGCTTTGAGCAGCGAGTTATATTTTTCATCTCGCGCGGCGAGTTCCTTTGCGTGGTCCCCTTCAGGCGATCAATCAATTCAGTTTTAAGAGCCAGTCCTTCTCGCAAAGATTAATGACCTCGTCTTTCTCCATGAGTCGCTGCTGCATATCAGCTTCAAGTTCTTTAAATTGCTCTTCGCAGGAGTCGAGTTGACCTTTGAGAGATTTTATTTCCTGATCTTGGTCCCTAATGACCTCATTATGCTGCTCCAGGCGAGACTGCATCATTTCAGGATGGTCTATGGAAATGCCTTTACCCTTTATTGAGCCAGAAGCATCAAGCAAGGACAGTTCACGCTGAAAACAAACAGAGCAAAACGAACAAGGTAAATTATCCAGGAATTTGGGGGCTCGAGATTTGAAGCAGGAAAAGAATCAACACCCCGTGCGATGACACAAGGTTTTGATCCTTGGGGGCTACGGTATATATACCTGGCGACTTGAAGAAAATTGCTCAACTAAGCGCGCAGCAGAGCAGCATGCTTGTCTCCAGCAGAAATTATGGCATCTGCGATTGACTTAGAACTATTTCCTGGAGCTGGAATTCTATTTTCAGTAGATATCCTACCAGCAGCAGGAGTTGTGGATGGAGCTGCGGCTGGAGTCGCGGCAGGAGCCGCGTCTGCAATACCTTCCTCCAGGGAGGGCCTTGGTTGAGTCGCACCATTACTGTTTCCCACGTTTTCATCAGCAGCATCATCCTCGCTCATAGCTTGCAGAGAAGAAGTGGGATGGGAATTAGACTTGGGAGCCTCTTCAGACATAGCCCTGCAAAACATTGATGGGTTAATAAGCTGACCTAGCAGAGCCGCAACATTAAAAGGAAGGCGAACCATACCCAGAGGCGACACGGATACTCTTCATCAGGCAACCAGAAGAAGGAGAAGATAAACCTTGCAAATCTGAACCTACAGAGTATGAAAAGAAGTAGTGGTCAGCAATTCCTTGCCAGAAATACGTAAAACAAAAAGAGAAGGAGAAGAGTCGCAAACAATTACCCGAGCTTATTGAGAAGCAATCCTTGCAGCAGTTTCGGAAGAAAAAGTAGCCTTGTTGGGATCAGCAAGTTTTAAAGATTTGGCAGCTCTTGTTTCTGCCAGTAATGCCAAGGCTTTGCGACGTTTCTCAGGCTGCGTGGGGTCTTCTGAGCTCTGGCATAAAATACGTTTCGAGGACCTGCGAGGCACCTCAGGAAGTTCCAGGAAAGGTGTATTTGGAGTCGAAGACAAAAGAGCGTCGGCCATTTGTTGTTCCTCTTCAGAAGCACTACCCTCGTGCATAACTGTATCTTCGTCAAAGGCTGCGGCTTGCCTTGACGACTCAGCCACGGATCCTTGGTTCAAGTCGACGTCCTCTGAAGGAAGAACCCAGAAATAGGGATCGATCTGAAAAGGAGCTCAGGTCAGAAATAATCAATTTTGGGAAAGGAATTTTCGAGGAAACAAGTGACAAGTAAACATTACCACAAAAGGCTTGTGCTCAGCCCAGAAGGGAGCAAGTCCGACGTTGTCATACGAGTCAATATCCTCGTCCGTCACTCGGCGAATGAAATTTATCCACTCCCCTTTGTCCCAATCTTCAGGGCAAGTGCGATCGACGTCATTTGCATGACAAGTGAAATCCATCATAAGCCGCGAGCGGCGACTCACAGGCTGAACTCGCCATTTAGTCCAGCAAGATATGAGATCTAATCCAGTGAGACCATGGAGTGTCAGCGCTCTCACCTTGTCTAGAAGGGATTCGACAAAGGGTAACGAAGAAGGATCAGGTTTGGAAACAAAGCATCGGTAGCCTCGAAGGGAAGAGGAGACCAAAGAGGGAGAGGAATTTCACCCTCAGGAGAAGTGTTTTTACAATAGAAGAATGTCCTTTGCCACTCCTTGATTTTCTTGGCAGAGTTAGTTTTGGGAAGATACTACCCCTACGGCGTTGGAAGGAAATGGCGCCGCATTGGAGAAAAGGACCATCTGTGGTTTCCCTTTGACTATTGCAATTGAAAAGAGCAAGCCAGAAATCTATTGAAGGCGGGACCCAGATAATCTTCGCAGAGGACGTGGAAGTTGCTCACTTGCAACATCGAATTAGGGCCAATATCATGGAAGCGGAGACCTAACCGCTGCATCAAGGAGCGGAAGAAGAGAGAGCCTGGGGGTTTGAACCCGCGCTCAACATGCTCCGCAAAAATCACTATTTCTCCTGGTTGAGGATTGGGGATTACCTCCTCGCCAGCCGCCCGCCATTCGCATTGATCTTTTGGCGGAAGAAGGCCCCGTGCAGATAGGGATTCCAGGAAATCTTCGTCGACCCACGAGCCTTCCCAGTTGCACTTGCGGCGAGACATTTTTCTCGGATCAACGGAGATATCCACCGAAGGATTGTGAGTACGAGAAGCGAGATTGGAGGCGGCGGAAAGGAGTAGCGGATGCGTAATACAGGACTTGATGCAGAACGCGGGAAAACGATGAGTCAAGATAAATAACCCAGACGTGGAAGACGTTTAGATCTGAAAGTCAACCGTCAAGAAAGGATAAGTCGCGTTCCTGAGTCGCCAAGAAGAGTTATAAGCCGCAGATTGGAAACAAGGAAAAGCACGGCCTAAGCATTCAAGATCAAGAGTACTATGAAGTTCAGGCCATGCTTGGGGGCTAATGTCGGGGGAATACTTTCTGGATTAACCCGCGGCCCAGTGCGACTTAACTTACTCGCACGGATGAAGGCCCACTTGGGAACAAGCCCAATATTGAACCGCCATAAGGAGAAAGATCTAGAAGACAAATCCCGGAGGACGTGAAGACCAAGTAGTCTCCGAGTAGGCCTCTGTGGATGTATTCCTTATGGGGAAGTTTCCTTTTGTAACCTAGCGAGCCTCTGTGTATATAAAGAGGACTCGCAGGACTTAGAGCGGGTCAAGCTATCAAGCCCCAAACCCTAGCTCATACGGCGAGTACCAGATCGGATCGCCTCCATTGTAACACCTCGATTATCATATCAATACCAATCTAGGGTAGGCAGGAAGTAGGTCTTTTACCTCACATTGAGGGGGCCGAACCTGGGTAAATCTGTGTTGATCTTTGTTCCTGCGATCCCAAGCTCGGAGATGCTTGACTCGCGTAATCCCACACCTACGAAGTCATCTATGACACCTGACGTGACAAACCCACGACAACTACGACAACCTTGATTTGAAGGGCAATATCGTAAACACATTCGCTCTCGGCAAGTTCAGCAAAGCCTTTTCAACTTGGAAATCAGATGTGAGAAAGGCCATTGTTGCTGGTGATGATTACGCAAAGATCAACGCCAACTGGCCCTCCATTTCTGAAGAAGACTACAACATTTTCAAGGATAAACAAGACCTAGCTTCAACAAAGGCGCTATCTAAGTGGGGGAAAGATATGCATGGAAGAATTTAGGTCCCCACAATCTCGGATGTCGTGGATACGACGGGAAAGACCCTATTTGGGAAAAGCAGGACAGAGAAAGGACAGGGCCAGGCCCCTATGCCAAGATCAAAGACCCAATGGCGAGACGATATATCAGAGCCCATTACAGGGAAGACCCCAAGAATCCAGGGCAACTTGCCTTGAACGCGACAATCAAGGAACTTGAGAAGAATATTGAGATAGAAGAACAACTTTCTCAAAGTGACTCATCGTCTGTGACGAAGGCCCCGTGGGACACCTCTTTCCACAGGGCGCTAAACAAGAGAAAGAATAAGGAGGTGACACTTCCGCCGCATCGTGGCCGGGTGATCGGGGCCGGAGTTGGTCGCAAACGGTCGCATTACTACCCGGAGTCCAAGGAGGAGCGAAGTGAAAGGAGGGCTAGTTCCATGCTGGCCAACATCGACAGCGCAGTGACAAAGGCCGTGGCTGCCATCCTTCCGACCATATATGAGGAGTTTGGGAGTTGGATTGAGGGGGGGCAAAAAGGACCTAGGCCCGTTCCCAGCTTACCACACAGCATCCAAGGTAGCAACAACTCCAACAATGTTCCACTTGCCAACCCTAATCCTGACAGAGACGAACAAACGCCACCCGCCAACCCTAATCCCGACAGACACGTACATGGCTCCGCAGAGCGTAGCAGCCCGTCCATCTCTTGCACGCCGGGGCCATCCCAGGTCCGTCGCCATTAGACGAGCTCAACGCCCTCACGGTAATTTAATTAGCCATGTTATATATTACTTCATTCTTGTATGACACCCTATCTAACGCCTTACTTGTGACCGATGAACAGGCCGACCATACAAGATGCACTTTGCTCCTATTTGTGGACGATGAGATGAAGGAAGTGGCCAAAGCAAGCGTTGAGACACCACTTATCCGCACCCATCTCAAGCGGCCTATTCCTGATGATTGTTATAAGGTTTCATTGGCTCGGGTGTTCCCGGGTTGTGGTTTTTTGGATCCTCCAACTCAACCCCTCGAAGCCGAAAGTGAGTTAAGCCTAGAGCAATGTTTGATTTTTCCCTTGCTATGGCCAAAAGCGCTAATTCGTTTGGACCCTCCCGGGTCGACGCCGCCTGGCCAAGGAAAGGCCACTCCACCAGCTGATGATGAAGACCCCAATGCCTACATGGCGTATTTGGACGATGTCAGTCCTTTTGATCAAGCTGACCGTGATCTGATGATGAATTGTCCTGTGAGCCCTACTCTCCCTGAGAAACATAATGTCACAAAGCGTCTATTCTGTTCTCAACCATTGCCTGAAGCTCATCATCAGCAGTCTGACGGTCTCAGCCAGGGCACACTCAATGATGTGCTCCAAGAGACGATAGCTAAGCTCCCTAAGAAGGTGGTGTCGAAAAAAAGGAAGAAACATGGCGTTGAAGAGTCCATGAGCCAGCCAGTGGAGGGATCTAAGTTGAAGTTGCGCCGAGTTCAGGACAGGATAACCATCCCCGATTGGCATACTACTCATGTGATGGCTAAACCGATCCTGCCGCCGAAGTGGTCCTGTTGCTTGTCCGGGGAGATGAAGGCGCTACATGAACAGGTTCTCTATTGTGAGAGCAAACTTCTCAGGGAAGCACTTCACGTATACCCGGTTTTCATAGCAAAGGTACCAAGGCTTCCCGGCTTTCTCCATGAAAACCCGGAGACACGCTCTTTGTCAGATTTGATGCCATCTTTAACATGTACCACATGAAAGCACTCCACCGATCCATGGTCCGCCTGTTTGTGCTAAGTATGGCGCACCAGCTCCTTAATGATAAGTCGGCCGGAGACATCATGATAATCGACCCCTACTACATGTCCGACTGCTATGTGAGCACCCAGGTGGGTAGGACACGCGTGACAAAGTTCATCGAAGATATCTTCGTTGCAAATACTAGAAAGAACATGTTTCTCATGCCTTACTTTCCCAAGTAAGTCATATATAACATATTTTCGTACGTTTTATCGTTAATTTTGCATAAGTGCGAATGATGGTTTCTTTTCATTGTTTTGTGCAGGAACCAAGACGGCACCCTCATCGTTCTGTACCCTAAAGAGTCGAAGGCCTTCTATCTCGATGTGGGTAGTGAAGAGAAGAAGAAAGACTACAAAAACATCGGTTGTGTTCTCGATGATGCTCTCAACGGTTACTGCTATCAAAATGAAGGCATCGTAAGAAGATTAAACCTTAAGCGAGGCAAGATGTCATTCGTCCACAAAGTGGATCTACCCTGCATCAAGAAGGCGCATGGCAGTCCGATGGAGGCATGGTATGTCATCTATCTGATGGAGCAGTTCTTACGGAATTACCGAAGACTAGAATTTCCAGTTGCTATGGATAAATGGTGCAAAGACATGGCGAAATCCACTGATGCTGATATCCTGGAAAAGTTTGCTCTAATCCAGAAGAGGTTTGCTTCAATAATCTTCACGGATGTTTTTCGTGCAACGCCACCCGGGGTGTTCTACTACGAAGGTGCATTCCCATCTAATGTCGATATACAAAATCGCATAGCACAACAGTGTGACGACAGACCATTCAACTCTCTAAATGGTTCTGAACCGTTCCCGCCGAAGCCAATGTCAAGGCCGACCACGATCAGCCAGAAGTGAAAGGTGTGTTGTCGATTTAGTACTCTTGTTAAATTAAATTGCCTAGCTCTAGTTTACACCATCTCTCTTAAATTGCCTAGCTATAGTCTTCCAATTATACTTCATTCCTTTACAATGCCGATGATTAAAATGATGTGGCGCACTACATGAATTCTGATAGTTTGTTGAACCTTGTATCATGCACACATACAAGTTCTGTGCCTCCTACTTGGTTCAACAAGGTTATCAGAATTCCTTGTGTGCTTCCAATAATATTCGAAGTATGAGGCATAATATTTTTTGAATCTTGTTTTGTCTAAGTCTTTCAATTATACTTCATTCCTTTACAATGCCGATGATTAAAATGATGTGGCGCACTACATGAATTCTGATAGTTTGTTGAACCTTGTATCATGCACACATAAAAGTTTTGTGCCTCCTACTTGGTTCAACAAGGTTATCTGAATTCCTTGTGTGCTTCCAATAATATTCGAAGTATGAGGCATAATATTTTTTTGAATCTTGTTTTGTCTAAGTCTTCCAATAATACTTCATTCCTTTACAATGCCGATGATTAAAATGATGTGGCACTATGTGATCCGGAGGCGACGTCAGTGAAACCTGTGATATGCACGAATACACATTTTCTGCATCCCACTGGATTTCACTGACGCCGTCTCTGAATTTGTGTGTCCGAACCTAAGTATGAGGCATGCATTCTTCCAAGATTGCTTAGTTTATTTTGTGTATACTTTGTTTATTTCTGCACGACATGTGAACAATTTAGTTGCTAGCTAACATTTTTATTTGCCTTTTGTGTATACTTACAAATGAAGAAACTAGTGGGGAAGTTGTCAACGCCAAGAGGACTTGAAGCCACTGAAAGAGAGCAACAACAACCGGATGATCGAAACGCCAACTTCATCGATCGCGCCCTCTCTTAAACATTGTGGTTCTCTATCATTTATGTGATGTATTTGTGTATGACAACTTATGTATTTGTGTATCACATTGTGGTTCTTATTTTGGTATTGTAATGCATGTGATAATGAACTTATGTATTTGTGTATCACAATTTGGTCATCTATATGTGGTACTATTGTCATTTTGGTCGGCTCTACCTGAATATACTGTATTTATATTTGATATATTGATGTAATACGTTATTTAAAAAACAAAAAATACCACGAAAATGTACCGCTGGCGGACAGAGAGGCGTACCGCTGGCGGACAGCGCTCTCAGAACTCCTACCAGCGAGGCGTACCGCTGGCAGCCGTGGTACCTTAGCGCTGGCGGCCGAGGCTGCACGCCAGCGCTGCCAAACCTCGCGCGGGCGGGCAGAAGTAGTGCCCGCCAGCGGTAACGATCCTTACCGCTGGCGGACGGCCGCCCGCCAGCGGTAAAACGTTACCACTGGCGTAATCACCGCTGGCGGGCGCCCGCCCGGCAGCGGTAGACCATTTCCGTCCGCCAGCGGTAGGCCTTTTCCTACTAGTGAGCAGCTTCAATAGTCGCTCCTCGGAGTCTGAAGTAAGGGCAAAGGGTGGTGTTTATATTCGTGATCTTCCACCTAGGAGAAATATGATGAATGATCAGACGTTCTCGGGTTCTTCTCACACTGGTGGGACTGAACACAAGAGAGGCGAGGGGGAGATTACTAGCCCTGAGAAACGCCACCGGGCTAGGGCTGAGAAAAGGGACAATGGTAAGGAACCTGCTGTCCAGACTGCACGGAGGGCAAAGGCGGGAACCTACGTAAAGAAGGCTAGACAACTTGCTAGAAGTGCTCCTACTGATCGTCCACATGTGCCACTGGGCACCACTGGCAGGAAGCGTGGACAGAAGCAAGTTTGGATGCCTGTCAATGTTCAGGTTATTGAAGAGGGAAGTTCAGAATCACAAGGGAAGAAGCAACGCACTACTGGCTCTGTTTTTGACCGGCTTGAAGATCCATCGGCGGACCCTGCAGTGCAGGGCCGCCGGGAGCAATGAATTGCCTAGGCCTAAACTGCCGTGGACTGGGGTTGGACGCGGCGGTAGGCGAACTACGGGACCTGTGCAGGTCATACAACCCAGCGGTGGTGTTTCTTTGCGAAACGAAGAAACGTTCAAGAGAAATGGATAAACTGAAGTGGAGCTTGGGCTTTTCCAATGGGGTGGCAGTTGACTGTAATGGAAGGAGCGGGGGTTTAGCCCTGTGGTGGCGTGATGGAGTGGAGGTTTCTGTGAGGCCATGGTGACAATATTATCTTGATGCTAAGATCACTTTTAATGGCAAAACATGGCGGTTCAGTGGATTTACGGTGAGCCGCGCACGGAGCAGAGAAGCAAAACCTGGGATGCACTACGGTACTTGAAATCACAGGATGATCTACCGTGGCTGTGTGCGGGGGATTTTAATGAGGTGGTATCCCAAGCGGAACAACTGGGAGGCAATCCGAGGAATCAATGGCAAATGGCAGCCTTCCGTGATTGTTTAAGCGATTGTGGGCTTTCCGACTTGGGGTACAAGGGATACGACTTCACATGGAATAACAAGCGGGAGGGTGCAGATAATGTGCAATGCAGACTAGACCGAGCTACGGCGACAGCGTCGTTCCTCGAGATGTTCCCGCTGACCCATGTTGAACATGTTGTGACAGAAGAGTCTGATCACATGGCGCTTGTTATCAGGATCTGTGACGAGCCCCCGCGTCAAAACCCTTCCCACGCTCGAGGTTTCATGTTCGAAGAAATGTGGTTGAAACACGAAGGCTATGATGAGATGGTCAAGACTGCATGGGAATCTCGAGACATGGGGGCGAGAGGGATACGTGACCTATGGAGACAGCTCCGTGAGGTCTCCTCTGACATGAAGAAATGGAGCTTTGAGACGTTCGGCTCCGTCCGAGCGGATATTAAGAGGCTGCGTGATCAACTCTCTAGTGCTCGAGATGCAGCGATGGTGCAGGGACCTCACCGGAGGTCCGCGAGCTCGAAAGGCAGCTCCATGAGGTCTATGAAAAAGAGGAGATAATGTTCCGCAAGCGAGCCCGGCAGGATTGGCTTAAGGCGGGGGACCGGAATACCAAGTTCTTCTAGAACAGGGCGTCACACCGGCGAAGGAAGAACACTGTCAAAGGTTTGCGCAGACAGGATGGTACCCTATGCAACACTAACGAAGGTATGTGTGAGATGGCACAGGCTTTCTACCACAACCTGTATTCCTCGGAGGGGTCAACAGATGGTGATCATGTTCTCAATCTGATAGATAATCTTGTTACTAATGAAATGAATCAAGCACTGACGGCGGAGCTGACCGATAAGGAAATTACGGAGGCCCTGTTTCAGATGGGCCCAACAAAAGCCCCTGGGCCGGATGGGCTGCCAGCACTGTTTTACCAAAGACACTGGTCTTTGCTAAAAACCCATGTGTGCAAGGCTGTTAGAGATTTCTTGGCAGGAGTTGAGTGTCCTGATGACTTCAACGACACGGTGTTGGTGCTGATACCGAAGATCAACTCTCCAGAATTGCTAAGCCAGTTTAGGCCCATAAGCCTATGCAACGTGTTGTATAAGATCGCCTCGAAGGCGGTGGCAAACAGGCTAAAGAGGATCTTCCCCATTCTTATTTCAGAGGAGCAAAGCGCTTTCGTTCCGGGCAGATTAATTACTGACAATGTGTTTGTGGCGTATGAGTGTGTCCACGCCATCCGAACGAGGAAGCGGAAGAAGCCTTTGTGTGCGGTAAAACTTGACATGATGAAAGCATACGATCGGGTGGAGTGGTCGTTTCTGGCTGACATGATGCGCCGAATGGGTTTTTCGGAGCAATGGATTCAGATGATCATGAGATGTGTTCGCTCTGTCAGATTTTCAGTCAAGTTGAATGGTTGCTACTCGGATCGTTTGCTGCCATTGAGAGGGCTAAGGCAAGGGGATCCACTGTCCCCATACTTGTTCCTATTTTGTGTAGAAGGTTTCTCAGCCCTTCTTCGCCGAGCACAGGAGGAAAACAGGATGGCTGGTGTGAGTTTTGGTAGCAATGGCCCGACAGTGACACATCTGCTCTTTGCGGATGACAGTGTGGTGTTCCTAGAAGCCAGCACTAGTAATATGGATGCTTTGAAAGAAATTCTGCAGAGATATGAAAGTTGTTCAGGGCAGCGAGTCAATCTGCAGAAATCGTCCATCTTCTTCGGAAAAGGTTGCGGGGAAGATGCTCGAAATTCCCTAAAGACAGCTATAGGGATTCAATGTGAGGCTTTGTCTTCACGGTATCTTGGACTGCCAACGGTGGTAGGCCGATCAAAAAGTGGTTCTTTCAAATATCTGACTGACCGTTCGAGAGCAAAGGTGGCAGGGTTGAAAGGCCAGGGTTTATCCAAGGCGGGTAAGGAGGTACTGGTCAAATCGATTCTGCAGTCCGTCTCCACCTATCCTATGGGCTGTTTTCAGCTCACGAAGGGACAATGTAAGGATTTGTCCTCTATATCCTCAAACTTCTGGTGGGGAGATGGCAAAGATAAAAGGAAGGTTCACTGGATTAGTTGGGAACGCATGTGCTCAGCTAAACGCAGTGGGGAATGGGATTCCGAGACTATAGTGATTTCAATCAGGCGCTCCTTGCTAAGCAAGCATGGAGGATGATCACAAACCTGGAGTCCTTGTGTGCTAGGGTACTACACGCCCGATATTTCAAGAACGGAGACTTCATGAAGGCGAGCTGTCCGAAACGAGCATCATACACATGGAGGAGTATCCTACATGGGCGAGATCTGTTAAAAGAAGGTTTGATATGGAGAGTGGGAAATGGGCAGCAAATTGATATATGGAAGGATAAGTGGATCCCTCGGTCCTGGCTGCAAAGACCGATGGGACACAAACCGGGAGAGGAGGTAGAGAAGGTGGCGGAGCTGCTGCTGCCAGGAGGGGATGGATGGGACATAAACAAGCTAAATGAGACGTTTTGTGAGGCTGATGTAGAAGACATTCTGAAAATTCCGGTGGGTAGGGCTGGATCTGATGATTATGTTGCGTGGAATTACACCAAAAACGGGATTTTCAGTGTTCGTTCTGCATATCACCTCAAACAACACCTCAAAAATCTGGCAGCGGGCAGAGCAGGTTCCTCTCGGAACTGTTCGGAGCACCAAGGTTGGCTCTCATTATGGGCTGCAAATGTTCCTAGCAAAGTAAAGGTTCACTGCTGGAGGCTGATTAAGAATGGGCTTGCGGTTGGGGATGAGCTACGCCGAAGAAAGATCAAGGAGGGAGTGCGTTGCATTGTCTGTAACAGGGATGAGACACTTCACCACAGATTCTGGGCGTGTCCGCATTCAGTTCGGACATGGGAGATCCTTCGTGAACGCACGTCGCTGGAGTTGACAGCAGCTCCAAGGGACTGCCGAACGCACGGTGAGCTCCAGTCTTGGCTTCTTGACTGGTTGGCAACTTTGAAGGAGCAGGAGCTGGGCGTAGTGATGATGACGGTGTACCATCTGTGGCTGGCACGCAATGATGCTCGCGATGAGCCCATGATCGAGGACCCCGATCGAACTGCTCGCCGGATTCTGGCGCTGCTGGATGAGTGGCGGAACTTAAAGGATGGCGCAGGAGCGCACGCGCCCAAGGAGACGGAGCACTGGCTCCCTCCTGCTGAGGGCTGGCATAAAGCAAATACGGATGGGGGCCTAGATACCGGAGAAGGACATTGCGGTGTGGGAGTGATTCTCAGAGATCACCATGGCATGGCGCTTGCGGGTGCTTGCCATTTTTATCCTCGCGTGTCGGATCCGGAACGGGCTGAGCTGCTAGCCTGTCGTCGCGGCGTTCAACTGGCAAAGGACATGGGGGTGAGGAGGCTAGTCCTGGAGACGGACTGCGCTGCCGCGGTGAGCAAGCTGGGAAAGATGGAGAAGGATCGGTCTGGACATGGACCTCTTGTTGAAGAAATCAAGGCGATGCTGCGAGATTTCGACGATATGGTGGTCAAGCATGTGAGACGGTCGGGCAATGGGGTGGCACACCAATTAGCTAGGGAAGGCTGCATGAATAAAATGTGTAATAGCTGGGTAGACTTTTATCCTGATTTTGTAAGGAACGCACTGGACATGGACGTGAGTTAATAAAGATGCAGCCACATTTAATCTCAAAAAAAAAAAAAAAGAGGACAGAGTCCACACGTGATTATTTAAACGCATAACTGGGCTGCCATCTCCCATGACAATGTACCCTAGCTTTTGCATAGTTGATTCGAAGCATGCATACCTGTGTGCAAATTGCAGGTGCATGCAAACGTTATCTTCCCCATTTAGAACTAGACGAGATGGTGACACATTGTGTGAGGTCGGCAAGCAAAGTAGCTAGCGAACGAAGTCGAAAATGATAGGTCTCGTATCATCATCTGATCCATGGGGATATATATACAAGTGTGTATAGGATATTGTGACCATCCTAGTGGACAATCTGATTCAAAGGAGTTGTGATATGCATGATTAGAAGGAATCAGAATGCAATGTTGATGGATCAATATGACAGATACGAAATTGTTACTTAGCCAGCTACCTAGCTGACATTTGGTGGTATATTATTCAAATGATGAGTGCTCTCATAGGTTTGCCAAAGATATCATTACATCTCGAGTACATGCGACAATTTCAGATGTAAAAACAAACCATACACAATGTGTAGAGAGAACTATGAGTATTATTGATGTACGTTACGTTATGTCGGGTCAGTCCAACGCCATGTTCATAACATGTGTCCTCATCATTGTCTTAATGTTCCATGTATATGATTTGCGCAACATAGTTATCAACCGATATATAATCTCCCGACTAGAGACAAATTTAGAATAACCATACAATTATAGAGTTTCACAACCATGTCACACATTTGCCAATCAATGCAAAGACATTACTTCAGTAACATTGAATAAGTCATGGATACAACGAAATATCTTCAACTCAATGATTGTCTAAAGGCCATATTTGTAACACTAGACCCTTCTAGTTTCACTCATATTAATTCCATGTGTATTTAAATAGTTAAAAATGTAACTGCTAATGTTATCCAGCAACCATACGTAGTAGTCAATTTATATTCATTTAGATATTGGTGCTATGATCACATCCATCCTTTTTGCAGTAGTGACTTAATCTTGATTGAAAAAATACTCACGCCATGCTGAACTTGGTAATTCAACATAAGTTCGTTGTGATGAGTCATCGTTAGCAGATGGAAATATGTAGTCCCTCCGTTCCAATGAATAAAACATATAAATTTAGTCAAAACTCGCTATACTCGAAGTTTCATCACTGTTATAGAGAAATAAATGAACTATGTTTAAGTATATCACCATAAAAAATGTTTTCATAATGTGTACATTTAATATGTAGATGTTCTTATTTTACTATATATATTTGGTTAAACTTAGTAAGCTTTAACTTTTGCCAAAAAATTATGTGGCTTATTCATTGGAAAAGGGGAAGTATGTGTTAATGGATAAAAAATGTTGAATATATTTTTGCAGGAAATATTTCAATACACGTCAAAATCAGGAAATTTGTTACCCGAACACAGCTTTATTAGTGTTTGAAAAGGTTAATAGCTGCTCCCCGTGTCCACAAATAAGTGTACATTTAGTTCTGTAATAAGTCAAACATTTTGAATTTGAGCAACTATATAACAATTAGTAATATTTATAACACCAAATTAATATAATTAGATTAATCTTAAAACATAGTTTCATAACGGCTAATTTCATGCATGTTATAAATATTGTAAATATTTTATAAAGTTGGTCAAACTTTAAAAAAATTGAATGAGGCCGGAACTAAAAGTACACTTATTCATGGATGAAGGGAGCAATAGCTATTTAGTAACATGCATGGTTGACTTGACAAAAAAATGTATTAGTTGAAGTATTGTTACTCAGGACTTGTAAGTTTATAAGATGGTTTAAAACATTAGTTGGAATTAGTTCCAACTATGATCATCAATGGAATAACAAGTGGCCATATTGTAGCGTTTAGCACATCTCTATCCGGAGCCACAAACGGAGGCTGAGCTCCATGGAGCTCTTTAATGTGAAAAAAATGAAATTCATATTTTTCAAGTTTCAAAAAAAAATGGAAAACAATCTCGGATTTAGATGATGATGTATTATATCAACGTGAAAAATCTCAACTTAAAAATAATTCATATTCTGCGCTACATAAAGATTAAAAAAATCTTAGAGATTTGGGAGAGTTGAAATTAGACTTGTTCACTATACTTTCAAATTAATATTTGTCATATTTGTGTAGCCCAAAATAGAAGATATTTCTAGGTGAGATTTTACACGTTGGTAGAATATAACATTGTTCCTTTTTAGAATTTTTTATATTTTTTGAAATATGAGTTTTGAATTTTTCAAAATAAAGTGCTCCCTAGCTCGGCCCCCATGTGTCTGCACTCCATCTCTATCAATATAATGCAGCCCCCCTGTAATTCGGCACAGCAAATGGTTCTAACCTTTAATAGTATCTTGATTAATTATCTTGAAAATGATTTTCTTTTTATTAAGTTGCGACAAATCGAATTATGGGAAATTTTGTATTAACTAAAGACGCTGAAACAGCCACCATTTTAGCCAGCAAATTTTGTGACACTGCATATTCTTGACTGAAGTTAGCGTGCCTAGGATCAGGACTGCATAGATGTGATTGCGTTTGCTGCCATGTGGCTGGCTGTGCATGAACAGAGGAGAGGATAGTGGCAAATCCATGTGTTTCAGCCGCAGCTGCACAAGCACCACCACACAGCTGTACAAACCTTTTCAGGAGCCATGGGTGCATATTAACTTTGCCGCATTAAGGAGGTGACGTTGCTCTCATGGGTCACATTCAGTTGTGTTTGTGGCAATTACATGTTCAAGGCCCCCAGTGCGTAACGGTCCCATGACCTGTAAATCAAAAGCTTCAAAAGTAAAAAGCTATGTCTTTTTTTTTGTCAGAGTTAGAAAATGTTTATGTGCAAGGACAAGTGAATCTGTCGTTCCTAACCTAGGCGGAGCCGCCAGCGGTTCCACAGCCAAGTTCTTCATCGGTGATCCGCCTCTCCCCTTCCCCTATGTTCGCCGTCTTGGCGGCACAAGAGGGAGGGGAGCTCCGACTCTCGTTCGTGTGGTGTTTTCGTCCTAATTTTTTAGGTTTCATGTATTCTCTGTCTGCGTCATGGTGGACCTGATGCCAATGGTGCTCATCGGAATAATGGTCTCCCAGCCCTTGCTCCTGCTCGTCGGAGGTGTTGCTGGCGCCGGCGAGAGGCTTGTGGAGTTCAAGCTGTCGGAGCAGTTTCAATCTGACGTTGCGTCTAGACGTGACAGCGGGAAGGGGCTGCTCTTTTAGTACGACGGTGCTGACTGCTGTGGATATGCGGAAGATAGTAGGGGATCCGACTGTCTGCTGAGGGATTGGGTGGCGTTAGCCCCAAATCCGACATTGAAGAGGCTCGGAGGGCTCCTCCGGCCGATGTTACGTAGCGGAATAGATCTAGCCTTATGGGGCTGGTGGCTTTTGCGGCTCATTAACGCCTTATGGAAAGGGGTTTCTTCAGCGTCAAGATGTGGACCAACTGCTGGTGTTCGATCTTCTTCTCCGGCGACGGCGGAAGACGTGGATACTTGGTAGTTGCGGCGATTTGCAGCAGTTTAATCGCTTGTTTTTTTTTCAAATTTTATGTTGGTTATATTCGTGTCATTTTTGTATCCATACTTTTATCAATATAAGTGATTTATGCGTACAATATATAATGAAAATGACAAGTGAATCTAATGGGACCCGGTGTCCCGTCCTATGCATCCATCAGATCACAATTAATTTCACCATGGAAACTTGATGTCCATCAAAAGCTCCGTGGAGAAGACACAAAGAGGGATAACAACATGTATACATAACCTGGAAGATGATTAAGAGATCTATCTTGTTTATGTGCATGTCTTTTCTGTCCAACGAAAAAAAACTAAATCAAAATCATTGCATGACATAATATGCTCAGTGTGATCCTGATACATATTCCAGCGATGTAGGTTTGTTGCCTAGCTAGCTCATGTCCTGCAATAAATTAATTAATTGACAACTACTTGCATGCTTATCAGTGAGTAGATTGTTTACGCCTAATCTAGGAGAAGAGATGGTGCTCGCTGACAAGGTGTGACAGGTGACGGCTAAAAAGTTTAATCATGCGAAAAATTAAATCAATTTATGTGGGAGCGAGATCTTCGACGTATTTTCTATGACCATGCAAACCAGTAGCAAATCCAATCCGAAGAACACAGCACATATTGATTATACAAAATAAATTCTGTTCACTTTAATGTGGAGCTTCCCTTTAGGAGCTTAGCCCAATAGTGCCCAACGGCCGAACGGACCAGCCGGGGTTGGGTTGTGTCTTTTCCGTTACTTGATTTGTCTGGCCCATGAACCATTCAGCAACTGATCCAAAAAAAATTTATAGTTTAACTGGGCCGTTCAGGCCGCATCCTGAAGACAGAGCTTGCCAAGAACAAACTCGGTTTCCAAGCCTTTTTAGGTTTGTTTTCCATAAATTCTTACATATATGATTTTTCAGTTCTTCTGTTCATTCCTGCAAATAGGTCGGATCAAATATATGGTGCTTGTGATCTCAAGTTATTAGTTTCTCATGTATGTGTGCTCCCGGTAGAAATTTCAACATTCACATTGAACTCTTTTCTGTACTCATTGACATTGGGTCAAGACACTTGTTATATGTTATATGCAGATGTTCTATCCGAAATTACTACTCAGAAGGCACGTGACCAGAGAATAAATGCATGGTGTCGATGTGTAAATCACTTATTTTTCACTTAAAGATGTGGTGTACATTTCGGATTTTGGACTTCTGCGGATTATTTGTCGAAAGCTTGGTGTGACTATTTGCTATCATATTACACCTTATAATCATTTCTATGAAGAAAATGTTCAACACATTGTACCTACTTTAATTTCAAACTTGAGAATGAGTACACAAACAGAAATATGGTGGTATCTATACCGGGGTCTTCTAAAAACATGGCCCAAATCTGTAATTGGCAAGGACTATAGGAGATAAGGAAAGTACTCGGAGTTCCATCTACTAAGAAATGGTACCCCTAAGTAGTGTAAAACGATATGAGACTGGACAAATGGAGATCGAGCTCTATGGAGCCCTTTATTTTGAAAATTTGAAAATCATATTTTGAAGTTTTAAAGAAGTGTGAAAAAGTCTAAAGAAATAAATATCTTATATTTCGGGTTGCACAAAAATGATATAGTCTGACATTAGAAAGTAGGGAACTGTGTAAAATTTCAACTCTTACAAATATGTCAGATTCTATTGTTTTCATGTAGCCCTGAATATAAAACATTTTGATTTCAGATCTACACATTGGTAGAATAGAACAGTGTCTACATTCAGGATTTATTTCAGATTTTTTTGAACTACAAAATATGATTTCGGATTTTTTCAAATAAATAGCTACAGGGAGTTCGGCCTCTATTTGTGGTTTCTCATAACGATATGCAGTATATCTTCATAAGACTATTATATAAGTTAAGCATACACTGATGCACTAGATCTCATATAAAACTGAAAAGAAACAAGGTTGGCGTGACTCGATTGAGTGTGGGGGGGGGTGGTGGTTCGAGTGGCCATGCAAAAGCGTTCTCTGCTACTAGGAGCTAACATTCAAAACTATAGAAGCGTCCCCAGCCAGCCAAGCCACCATCATGCTTGGGGACGTGTGCATATCCTCTCCATGCTACGTCCACAATCAAGTCGAGAGCATGGGCGCGATCCCAACTTTGCCCCTTAAACTTAATCCAGTGTTCCTTAAAATATTTTTTTTCTAAAAAAACGTACTTACTCGGATAATCATTCTCAGTTATCTCATACATGGTTTATCACGGGTGTTTGTTTCTAGTTTTTGTGCAGTGCACCGAGTAGCCTCACAGCTACCATGGACTGTAAACCTAGGGACAGAGAGGGGATTCTAATGGCATAGTAAACCGCGTTTCTGCCTTAACCGATTTGGCAGATCGAACAGCCAGAGCTGCTACCTTTTGCTTGCAAAATTTGGTACTACCTTTGATCCGAATTAATTGTCGAGAGTTGAATACAACGTTTGAGCTGTACTAGTTGTCCGTCTGCGACAAATAAAAGGGATCGGAGGGAGTACTTAGATCGTAGGTATCGACTTAATGAACAAATCTTATCGTTGGTTGCAAGGTAAGATCACTTTGCTAGACCATCAAAGGTTCATAACGTTGATAACATAGTAAAGATGAAGATCGCCATGGAATCGCACGTGTTCCACTGACAAAAAAACAAGCGATAACCTCGCATGTGCAAAGTTGTTTTATGGATCCGTCTAGGGATGATAGTGAGAGATAGGTGGCAATGGCATGCACCTTCCAACCAAAGATACATCCTCGATCTTGTCCTAGCTAGAAGCCTCCTGCTAGAAATCTCTGTTATAAAGTGAATGGTTCTTACTGGGTCTAAAGGGGGTTAAAGAGGCCAAACGTATGGCCTTGTTTTGCTTTAACATTGGCTTGGTGCTCTTTATATCACCTATCCATTTTTGTCTTTTACTTTCCATCGGCCACTCAAGTCAGCAGCGTTTGCTTGAAAAAATCTGACTTTTTTAATGGTGAAAAACTCACTTCAAATGCTCCAATATTTCCCTTTGATTGCACCTAATAATTTCGGTGCATTGAGCTGACCATCAAGTACACTGAGGAAGATCATCTGTCTATATGTGTCAAAACCTAAAAGTGGAAATAAAGCAAGTACTCACTCATCAATCATTTCTCATCCGTAAAAACTTTGATTCGTTTTCATGTATATGCAGTGCGTAACCTTGTCTTGAAAGTAATCCATGTGAATGAGCAGTGGAGTTTGCAGGAGGAAAAGATGCAAAGCATGGCAGGCTGAAAATTGTCAATCTCCACCTTTTGTTGTTCGGCATCTTCCTTTCCTAGTAAAGGGTCACCACACATATTGTTTTCTTTTTTATGTTACTTCACACTGATTTCATACAAGGTATCATGTTCCCTAGTACTAGATGGAGGTCATAACAACGAATGATTATGTAATAGTAGAAGGAAATTGTGGGATAAAGATATAAAGTTTGATTTGAATTCATGGATCAATTTAGTATAGCTTGGGAATGATAAAAAAAGGGTGAGCACCACGGGTAAGGTTTTATTCTGGAAATCCATGCACTAGTATAGATTAGACAATCGCCAATGATTAATGTCCCATCGCACACGGTTAACTGAACAATCACTACACTCTACACGTGGGTGGACGATGGGTTATGCTATCGCACACGGTTTACAAATCATGTGCGATGGGGTTCCCTTCGCACACAGTTCCAAGATATTAATTGAGTGCGGTACTTGAGATCATTGCATATGATTTTTTCATTCGGAATCGTGTGAGTTTTGTAAGATCGCACCCATGTTATTTTGTTTCATCTTGTGTGTTGGAAAATTATGGTTGTTAAGCGAATTTTGCACACGCTTAATCACAATTAACCGTGTACGATGTGTGCCTGGCGAAAATAAGCCGATATGTACTAGTGATTGTTATCGGTACGTACTCCGAGACTTGTTGACACACACTGCGAGCTTAGCAAATACTCCTTATGTATAAGGCGTGTATTAGCTTTCAAGATGTACAATATTACTATCTTTGACCAAGTATTAGTAAAATATATGATCATTTACAATCCCGAATCAGTTTCATCAGATTCTTCATGAAATATATTTTCATATTTTATTTATTGAATATTTCATACGTTATTTTTTTAAAGTTTGATCAAAGATAGTCAAGTTTGACTTCTTGAATAACTATACACCTTATAAGAAGGAACAAAGTGAGTATTCGAAATCCTTTTTTTGTTGTCCTGATAACCAGCTAGTTCAATTGGTATTAGTACTACACCAGTGCCATCTGGTAAAATTTTCTATTGGAATGAACATTCAAGGGTAAAAAAATTCGACATCAAAGTTGTGTACAACACCCGCCAAAGTATCCAAATTACGGAAATTCGTTAATTAATTTTGTGTTAATTTCTATGAATTTAGACGAAAGTTGGATTTGATTGCACTCTATTCAAAAATTATATGGTAAAATACTATGGTACGCCCCCACAAATTACTGAACCCTGAATCAAGTCGATGATGTTGTGAGCAGTGTCAGACTGCATGTGATGCCTGAGCATGCACACCAAATACCAACTTGGAGGGAAGGACCTTTGCTGAGTGAAGACAACGAAAATGATCGAGCTTCTACAAAGCGGCGCCCTCGTTTCGTCCCTTTGGGCCTAGCTCTAGTTTTTTTTTTTCGGGAAGCTCTAGGTAAACTACAAGTAACCATGCATGGGTCCCAGCTAGTTAATCCAAAGTGAGGCTGCTAAAGAACATAAAGCAGCTAGCGGGGATAAAGATTCGGGTTAATTTGCGGGTTGGGATCCCACATGATCGAAAGGAAAGCGTAAATCTATAAAGAGGCATGTTCTTGTATTGGGACCGGCCCGTATGCAGAGCCCCACACAGCTAGCACATGCATGGGAAAGCGTGCATTTGGTATCAGATGGGGCTCGTCCTGATCTTCTCGTATCCGGCCGGCCTTGCATTGCATCTAGCTCCTTCGCTTTATTTTTGATGTTTCTGCTTTTGCAAAGCTCTCTCCGTCTCTCTCTCTGTTTCTGTAAGTATGTATCTCTCCGTTCTAAATTAGATGACTTTTCATTCGTGCACATGTGGATGTACTATACATGTAACATGTCTAGATGTATCCGCATGTGGACAAATGGAAGTCATTTAATTTGGAACGGAGGGAGTAACTACGTATACGTTTTTTCTAGGGTCATGTATCCACTCTCGGCTAGTAAGCTAGGTGCACCACCAAATGTTGAGAACGGTCAGATATTCAGATATGTATAGGATGCATGTCCTAGAATGTGATACACATTTGGATGACTCGTACTACATATCGTATGACTAGCTAGAGTGAAGAATTTAACAGCAATATTAATTTCTGGTGTTCATAACGTTTTGATTGACATTCCTATGTCGAGTTAAGCTTTGTTTTTTTCATGATCAGTCTGGTATACATACTTGTCTTGACATGCATGGAGCTAGATTTGGAAACAAAATTACACACCCCAAAGATTCCTTTTTGTTTTGTTTGAGCTCGCACTTTTCCGTGCATGTGCACTACTCATGGCATGAAGCTGCATGCCGGAAACTTCCCACAAAAGAAACATGTAAAGCGCTCGCGCACAAGGTTACGTACCTATCGTTTGAATCCAACTAGTATACTTTAGGACAGTTTAGATCAAGATGCAAAATCAGTTGATTCTTATGAATTAATGGCAGTGATATTCTCCATTCACATGTCTTGATATCTGTAAACCAAAATCTTGCGAACGATAATGACAAGTATATTAGATCAACTAGACTTGCCCCATTGGAAGGTTCCCTACAATTAAATTCCAAGCCAAGTCAATTTGCAAAAAATAAATCCCAAGTCAGCTAACTCTCTCTCTCTCTCTCTCTCTCTCTCTCTCTCTCTCTCTACCCTCCCCCTCATCTATCTCTCTTTTCATGCCAGAGGTGCTTTGTTCGGGATCATATGCATGGCGGCATGCACCATGCATGAGCTGGGAGTAAAGCATGCATCAAGCAATCACAATCCGCAAAGCCCCAATGATTCCCTTCCATTCCTACGTAGACAAGACCTCATGATCGATCGCCAATCGACATGCATCGGTCGATCAACCCTCATCAGTCTGTGAACAGCGAAGGGCCGGGGCACCATGCTCCATCCAGCATCTACACTCCACCAAAATCTGACTTGAGTAGAGTATTTTATTTAGCACTTTGACTGTTGCAGCACATCAACAAGTAATTTAGCTATGGGGTCCCTTGTTTTGTTCCAGTTATATGAACTAATTGTTTCACATAATATATAGGCCAATGCGAGGCCTCGGTCGGGAAGACTGAAGAGGGAGCGTCAAATCGGTTGCCTCTCTAATTGTCCAATCACACTTAAATGGTACGCTAGAGCGTTCAATATTTTTGTATGTTGCATGAACATTTAATTTCATGTATGAAAAATCACCGCAATATTTTTTCCATGGTCTATCGAAATACAACATTTTAAATACGTCCATGCAATAAAAGAATATAAAATCCCCATTGATTACAACAAGGTTAAAAAATGGGTCACGACATGTGCAACATAAAATCCCAATATAAGCAACGTTAAGAAGTAGAATATTGCAACAATGAAAAAACACATTTCCAACATGAGAACAACCTCTCACAACACAGCCAGAATAACTCCAACACAAACAATTAACCTATGTGATTGCATCATGTCAGAATAACCTACATAACATAAAAAAAATATCCAAGTTCACTGAACTATCACTAACAACATCGGAGGTGCCAACTTCATCAATTAAGGTTTGCATGAGAAAAAATCGGCTTGCCAAAGCCTCATCGGATCCAGGTCGGTTAATCTAGTACCAATTCCCCTTGGTCCATCATCTTCTTGAGCTCGACAATGTGGAGAACCTCCGTTTCATGCTCAAAATTGAGCTTCACGGTCTGTTTCATCTCTGATAGAAGTGGCTCCATATGGCGGGAGGAAGAGCCCTATGGAGGATAAGGGTGGTGCAGTGTGTGGAGATGTGGAGGGGAAATGATCCCTTACTTTTAATTAGCCAAGAATGGAGAGAACGGAGTGCTCGACGAAACGTGCCATTTTGAAAATCAAGTTGACCTATCAACTGTCTTGAAGGGGATGGTTTCCCTAACATATAAAAATATTGGACAACAAACTCTCTTTGCTAAAATAAAAACTATTTATCTGCCTGCCACGGATTATCTATTTCTAAGTCATTTAAGAAGTAGTTATATATCTAAGTCAACTAAAATTGCAATTTCAAGGGATAAATATGGAACCAATTCAACTGCACATTTCAAACTCAAGTTGCACACTTGTTCAAATTTTGCATCATAGAGTTATCAACATTTAGGATCGCCCCTTAGAAGCGAAAACTGTTTGTGGCACCTGAGCACCTTCGTGCTCGTTTTTTCAGAAATTGCAAAATGGAATTTCTAGGTCTAATTTTTCGTTTGAAAAAATATACAGCTACTTATGTACGCCAAAAGTTTCACTAAACGCAAAAAAAAAAGACAAAATTTGAAGAAAAAAAGAGTTTTTAATTCCCTTATGCTTTCACGAATTTGTATTTTAGCCCAAACTAGAACTCTTTTACCGAAATTTGCAGAAATATCCAGAAGAGGTGTACGTATTCTTTTGTAATTTATTGAAACTCCAAAGTTCCATTTTCAGTTTTTTTTTCGAAAACAGAACTGCAGTGAGCTTGGGTGCCACAGATCTGAGCTCGTGAGAAGCAAGAACTGTCAAATAAACACCGGTATAGATGGTCAAAAGAAAACAGCAGACCGATCGAGGAGCGGCGCAAATCCCGGCGCCCTTTGCTTCCCTTCCATTTCGTCTCCAACAGTTCCGCGTGTAAACCCTGCGCGGGACACAATCATTCACCGATGCATATTCGGAGGCACACCAAAATGCGTGCAATGGCAGCGGCATGCAGTGCAGGCAGGAAGACAGGGTAGAATGTACGTACGTCATGCACCTGCAGGCCTTCCAAGTAATCGGGTCCATCGCATGCAGCATACAGCAACAGACCGGCCGTGATCAGATTCTACCACTATTGCAGAGTGATGGCGCGCTCCGCCGCAGTGGCCGGCCGGCCGGCCATCGGAATCAGTCCAGACTGACTGTAACTGATCATGTCTACCGGCCGTGTCCTCAGTCTTCCTGTACGTATATGTAGCTACGGTATACCATCATGCGATGCACAAGTGGATGGAACGATATAGTAGCAGGGTGGCGACCGACCGACCACTTCAGGATCTCCAGCCGCACTTGCACCCCGTGGCGGGTTTTTGTCTAGTACCCCTCCGTTTCAATTTAATTGACTTGCTATTCACCAAATGTAGATGTATCTAGACATATGTGTATACTCCAACGGGACACCCCAAATGAAATGCGCATGTCTATTCGTGTCCGTGCGTCCAGAGGACACGGTCCAACAACACACCCCAAACGGATAGGGGGTCGCGGACATGTTCACTTCGCCTTATTTTGAGCCCAAATTTAAGCTGATTTTGGGGTCAAACGGCGCGTCCACCCTTGTCCTCCTCTTGCCTCTCCGGACCCACCCGTCAGCAGTACAGGCCAACTTCAACCCCGAGCCCACCCCTTCCTCTCCGCCACAGTGCCGCCGGCCGCCCTGTTTCTTGCTGACGTCCGTTGTTGACCCGCGGCAGCCGGTGCTAGTCTCCCCGCCGGTGACCCGCATCTTCTCGCCGGCGTTGGTTGGATGCACCCTGCTGGCATCCTTGTTGCCGTTCATCATCTTCTTCCCCGTCTCGTAGTCCATGTCGACGTTGGAGGAGGTTGCCATCCTGAATTCGGCCAGGACGGCTGAAAATCGCCCGCCGTTGGCTCTGTCTCGCCTCGCCGACGACTACAGCGCGCACAACCTATTCGGTAGTTTGCTCGGCAGAGTTTTAGGTACGAAACCGTCCTCTGTTTTGATGCATATGCAATTAGGTTGTGTTATTTATATGACAATTGATCGTATATTTTCACATAGATCATGGTGGCTAGTTCGGACGAGTTCTTCTACTCCCATTGCATCGATACATCTTCCGATGACTCGTCCAATGGTGATACTAAAATCCGTGATCAGACGAGTTCCTCCATGTGCATCATGAGATCTGTGATCGGGCAACCCACAATCAATTTCAAACTTATTTAGTTGAACATTTGTGGGCTCATATAGTAAACCACTAGTCATTTTCTACCATTCTATTAGATTGTGCGAACAATGTTGTTTAATTCTGAACTATGTTGTTTATTTTATTATCAACTATTTAAATTTGTGTTTATGAACTAAGTTGTTAAAATAGCTGAAATAGTGAAAATATATTTAAAAAACAAATAATTTTCGTGTCCGATTTGGTGTGACCCGTTGGAGATGCCCTTAACTGCTGTTCTAACTCAAAAATCCTTGGAAACTGAACCATGTGATTCGGCTCCTGTTGTACCACGGTCGACACATGAACCATCCACCGATCCATTGACTGGTGCATGCCATGTGGTACGTGTGATTCGGCAAATTGGACACGAATGACCTCTAGACAAAAAAATAACACAAAATGAACTCCAGGCGAAAATATTTCATGCCTCTAACCCTTTCGTGTAGCACCCAACGATCGGCCGCTACACTCTATGTTGTAGCGCCCAAAGATCAGGCGCTACACATCTGGTTATGTAGCGCCCGAGTTTAAGGCGCTACACACCCGAAATTTTCAAACCTTATTAGATGCAGTACTCTATTGAGTACATAACTATGTCGCAGCTCAGGTGGTCACACCCACCCGAAATTTTCAAACCTTATTAGATGCAGTACTCTGTTTTTTTTCGGTTTTTACTGTTTGCAAATAAAAAAATGAGAACCTCTGAGATTCGAACCTCAGACCTGTTGTTTGCTGAAACAAATCCGAACCAATGCACTAACTATAGGTTAATGTCATTTATTGCATGTTCTACTATTTAAACAATACACTGTAACTACTATCTTTTGTGGACTATATTTCAATTTTTTCTTTTAAGTATTTCTTTGATATGCACATTTTTATTGAAACGAAATATTAAGTTATGCACAGCTAGCAATATAACATTTTATTGGATGAGACGGACTTCATCAAGTTATTGAAACAAAAAAATTAGTTATACACAGCTAGCCAAAGTTGGTTAAAAATACCCTATAAATATTTCTTTCAGCCAACATCAAATTCTCGAAATCCCAAGGATATTTTTAAAACGATTCATGCAAAATTATTTTGGATACGGAGCCAAAGTTGGTTTAAAATACGCATGAAGTCCGTCTCATTCAATAAGTACATCAATGTTCATTACACCGTGTTGTTTAAATAACAGAACATGCATATGCTATCATAAATTTAGAGTTCGTGCGTTAGTTCGGATTTGTTTCAGCAAACAGCAGGTCTGAGGTTCGAATCTCACAGGTGCTCATTTTTTTATTTGCAAACAGTAAAAACCGAAAAAAACAGAAAATGGTGGGATGTAGGATTCGAACCCGCAACCAATGTAGCCGCAGGTGTGGGTATGACCACCTTAGCTGCGAGATAGTTCTATACACAACAGAGTACTGCATCTAATAAGGTTTGAGAATTTCGGGTGTGTAGCGCCTCACACTCAGACGCTACATAACCAGATGTGTAGCGCCTGATCTCTGGGCGCTACCCCGTAGAGTGTAGCGTTCGATCGTTGAGCACTACACGAAAGGGTTAGAGGCGTGAAATAGTTTCGCCCCGAGTTTATTTTGTGTTATTCTTTCGTCTAGAGGTCGTTCGTGTCCAATTTACCCGTGTGATTCGTACGTTCGAGCCGCTTCCCCATACAGCAACAGACCGTGATCAGATTCTACTGTTATGAATGAGCAACTGTATTCCAATGGGGCCAAAGGCCAGTACATATACATGTGGTGAACAGTAGATGAACAGTAAAGCTATACACATCTAACACCCCCCCCCCTCCCTCAAACTCATGGTGGATCAACAACACTGAGTTTGGAGAGAAAGAACCCATGCTGCGCTCGAGTCTGTGCCTTCGTGAAGAAATCCGCCAGCTGTAACTCAGAGGGCACATAGTGAAGAGCAAGAAGCTGGTCCTGCACAGCAGCACGCACAAAGGAGGCATCAACACCGATGTGCTTGGTGAGCTCATGCTTCACCGGGTCACGCGCAATGCTGATAGCACATGTACTGTCAGACAATAGAGGAGTGGGTGCAGCAGCAGTAACACCAAAATCCTCGAGTAACCATCGCAACCAGGTCACCTCAGCCGTCAACATAGCCATCGCTCGCAACTCAGCCTCTGCACTAGAGCGGGAAACTGCAGTCTGCTTCTTCGTCTTCCAGGCAATGAGAGATCCTCCAAGAAAAACACAATAGGCAGACAGCGAGCGGCGATCAGAAGGATCACTAGCCCACGTAGCATCAGAGTAGGCCTGGAGCTGGAGAGAGCTGGAGCGAGGAAAGAAAAGGCGACGGGAGATCGTGCCACGAAGATATCGGAGAACACGAAGGAGGTGACTATAGTGGACAGAGCTGGGAGCTGAAACGAACTGACTCAGAATGTGGACAGGATATGATATATCTGGACGAGTGACAGCTAGGTAGACAAGGCTCCCAACAAGGTGGCGATAGCGTGTGGGGTCTGTGAGGGGATCACCATCAGTAGCACGAAGCTGAACATTGAGCTCCATAGGAGTCTCAGCAGTGCGCTCATCACCAAGAGCGGCACGAGCAAGAAGATCCTGAATATATTTTTCTTGGGAGATGAAGAAGCCATCAGAAGTCGAAGAGACCTCAATCCCAAGAAAATAGCGAAGAGGACCAAGATCAGACATCAGGAACTGCTCACGGAGGCGGGCCTTAACAAAGGCAATATACTCAGGGTCGTCGCCAGTAATGATCATGTCATCAACATATAAGAGGAGGAGCGTCCGACCACGAGGTGAGGTGTGGACAAACAACGCGGGGTCATGGTCGCTAGGCGAGAAACCAGCGGCAGTCACCACAGAGGCGAAACGCTCAAACCAGGCGCGAGGGGCTTGTTTAAGGCCATAGAGGGAGCGCCGAAGACGGCAGACCATACCATCAGGAACAGAGTACCCCGGTGGTGGCTGCATATAAACCTCCTCACGCAACTCACCATTGAGAAAAGCATTCTGGACGTCAAGCTGAGACACAGACCAATGACGAACAGAAGCCACAGCGAGAAGAGTGCGAACAGTGGTCATGTGGGCGACGGGAGCGAACGTCTCATCATAATCGCGCCCGTGCTCCTGCTGAAAGCCACGAGCCACAAGCCGAGCTTTGTAACGCTCAAGAGAACCATCGGAGCGAGTCTTGATCTTATAGACCCACTTGCATGTGATGGGACGAACACCAGGAGGAGGGGAAACGAGATCCCACGTGCCAGTGCGCTCAAGTGCAGCAATCTCCTCAGCCATCGCAAGCTGCCATTCAGACTGAGCCATGGCATCCCGATAGGAAGAGGGCTCAACAACAGCCGAAAGACCAAACTGGGAAGGAGAATAGCGATCAGGAGACCGTAACGAAGGCCGAGACCGAAGGTTATGAACCGGTGTACACGGGGAAGGTGGCGCTCCGGAAGTAGAGGGCATGTCAGAGGGATCATCAACACGAGGGCGACGAGTGTAGTGGAGAGGAAAGGGAGAGAGGTAGGATGCACTGGAGAGGGAGGTGGCGAGGGAGGAGAAGAGGATGGTGTCGGCGTGTATCGGGAACAGTGGGACTCGGTGGAGGTGGAGGTGGAGGAGGAACATGAGGCACGGAGGGAGATGTGTCGGGAAGTATAAGAAAGGAGATATCCTCAACCGAAAAGGTCGAGGCAGTAGGACGCGGATAGTACGAACGAGACTCATCAAAGGTGACATCACGGGAAATACGGAGCCGACGAGTAACAGGATCCCAACATCGATAGCCCTTGTGCTCATCACTATAGCCAAGAAAGACACACTCAACCGACTGAGCGGTCAATTTGGTGCGTTCGCGGGGAGCTAAGAGAACATAGCACACACACCCAAACATGCGAAGAGATGAGTAGTCAGGAGAACGACCCGAGAGACGCTCCATGGGGATACCACCCTGCAAGGCAGCCGAAGGCTGGATGTTGATAAGATAGGTGGATGCGGAAACAGCCTCAGCCCAAAAGTGGGGAGGAAGAGAGGCAGCGATCATCATCGCACGAGCCGTCTCAAGGAGGTGGCGATGCTTGCGCTCAGCAACGCCATTCTGAGCATGGGCACCAGGACAAGAGAACTGGGCAAGAGTACCCTCCTGAGCAAGAAAACCACGCAACATCTGGGAGATATACTCACCAGCCGAGTCAGCACGAAAAACACGAATGGGCGTGGAAAACTGGGTGTGTACCATGGCAGCAAATCGCTTGTATATAGGGAGAACCTCGCTGCGAGATTTCATAAAATAGAGCCAAGTGTAGCGAGAGAAGTCATCAATAAATAGAACATAGTAGCGATGACCACCTTTCGAATCGAAGGGAGCAGGACCCCATACATCAGAATGCACTAAGTCGAAAGGACGCTGAGAGACTGACTCACTCGTAGGATAAGGTAATTGAGTCTGTTTGCCAAGTCTACAACCATTACAATGTAAAGATACATCGCCAGAGACAGACCCTAAGACACCTTGATGCACTAGCGAGGACAAGCGAGAGCCACATATATGACCAAGTCGATGATGCCACTGTTGGAAGGACGCAGAGGAGGAGGCAGCAAGAGCATGCGAGCTGGCGGGTGTGGTGGCAGCGGAAGGAACACGAAGCCAGTCAACCTCCCAAAGGCCCTGAGCATCATGGCGCCGAGGGCCAGCTCCAACTAGAGCCTTGGTGCGACGATCCTGAACAGAGCAAGAGTCGGGATCAAGAATGACACGACAACCAGAATCAGCAAGTTGAGCGGCAGAGAAAAGATTCATGGTAAGACGAGGAACATGAGAAACACCAGGAACAGAGAAGGACGGAGTAGAAAGAGTGCCACGACTAGCAACAGGAAGCGGTGTGCCGTCGGCAGTAAGAACATTGACAGGAGAATCAAGAGGTCGAAGAGAAGACAGAGCAGAAGAATCAGAAGACATGTGAAAGGAAGCTCCAGAATCCAGAACCCACGGAGATGTACCTGACTGTGTAGGCGGTGGTGGCGGAGCAGCAGTAGTGGAAGCAGTCAGGGAGGCAGCAGTGCCTGTCGAGGAAGAACCCGAGGAAGCCAGTATACGCTTGAGCCGCACAATGTCCTGGTCTGTGAGTGATGCAGTAGAGGAGCGACTCAGGTCACGCTGCTTCTGGTGACAGTCAGACTCTGGGTGACCCGGCTTCTTGCAGTAGCCACAGAAGGTGTGAGAGCGCCGACCTGATCGTGCATAAGGCGGGCGCCCGCTCACCCCCCCTGAGGGAGTGGGGAGCAGCGGTGGAGCGGACGACACAGGAGCTCGGGCAGAGAGCACAGTGGGAACCACAAGCAAACCAGCAGAACGGAGACGTGTCTCCTCAGCTCGAAGCTCTGCAAGCACCTCTGATATAGGAACACGACGACCACGGGCAAGCAGGTGAGCACGCCGAGGCTCAAACTCTGTACGGAGGCGAGACAGGAACTCATGGACACGCTGAAACTCCAAATCTGACCTCACTGACTGACAGCAGCGACAAGCACCACAAACAACTGTCCTCAGAGAGTCAAGCTGACGCCAGATGGCAGAGCACTGTGTGTAGAACTCATCAACAGTAGAGTCACCATGCTGAAGCTCATGCTCCTGACGCACTACAGAAAGGTAGAGAGCATCACCAGAGGGCTGATAGCGCTGACAAAGATAAGTCCACATCGCAGCAGCAGCGCCCAGCCCCATAAACTCAGAGGCAAACTAGGGTAGAACACTTGCAGTGAGGACGGCAGCAGCACGAGCATCATCATTGCACCACTGAGTATAAACAGACAGAGCATCCCGATAGATGGAGAGAGACTCCGAGTAATCTGATACCTGCTGGTCATAGGCTTCAACTGCAAGATCATCAGCATTCTTGGCGGCATCCCGATCAGCCTGAGAAGCATCAGCGGCAAGAACGGGTGGCACCGGTGGGGTGGGAGCCACAGGAGCAACGGGGCACGGCGGACAGGAGACCTCGCCAGAGAGAACACCCCACAGCAGGAGGCCACGCATGTGGATACGCATAAAACCCACAAAGTCGGCGTAGTTGGTGCCATCAAAGATCACAGAGCACCGAGGAATAGCAACATAGCCCGAAGAAGACATCACGAGTTTTCTGCTCTGTTGGAATCCGGTTTCAAATCCGGAATTTTCTGGGCCAGTATGAAATCCGGTATGAAATCCGGAATTTTCCGGGCCTGGTACCGGAATCAATCCGGAATGAATTCCGGCTCAGCACCGGGCGAGAACCGGGCGAGTGCAGGAGAGTCCAGTAACGGATTTGGGAATCCGGTTTGAAATCCGGAATTTTCCGGGATCAGTACCGGAAGCCCGACGCGATGCTCACCTTGTCGATGGTGAGAGCAGGCCAGCGGGGCAGCAGCCCGCAGCGGCGGCAGGCGAGCAGGCCGGAGGGGGGCGGAGGTCCGGCGGTGGCGTGGCAGGCCGGAGGGAGCGTCCGGCGGCGGCCGAACGAGGCCGGGGCAGTGGCGGCGGCCGGGCAGCGGCGGCAGGCCGGTGAGAGCAGGAGGACGGCGACCGGCAGGAGAATCGGCGGCGGCCGGGCGGCCACGGCAGGCACGGGTGCGGCCGCGGCGGCGGAGGAGCACCCGGAGTTGCTACGGGTGGGGAGGAGGAGAGCAAGAGCACCTGGGCTCTGATACCATGTTATGAATGAGCAACTGTATTCCAATGGGGCCAAAGGCCAGTATATATACATGTGGTGAACAGTAGATGAACAGTAACTATACACATCTAACATCTACCACTGTTGCAGAGTGATGACGCGCTCCGCCGCAGTGGCCGGCCGGCCGGCCATCGGAATCAGTCCAGACCGATCGGAACTGATCATGTCTGACGGCCGTGTCTTCGGTCTTCCTGTACGTATATGTAGCCACTGTATACCATCATGCGATGCAAAAGTGGATGGAACGATACGGCAGGGTGGCGACCGACCGACCACTTCAGGATCTCCAGCAGCAGATGCACCCCGCGGCGAGGAAGAACTGCTGTTCTAGCTATAAAAAAATAAAAAATCGTCGTAAACTGGTCAATGTGATTCGGCTCCTGTTGCAATCCGGTCGACACATGAACCGTCCAGTACCGATCCACGGACTGATTGATGATTCATGCGGTACGTGTGATTCGTACTACGTTCGAGCCGCGCGCTGCCGCATGCAGCGTCCGGTCCAATCCAGCTCCAGAGCTCCAGGCCATGGCGCAGCGCTGGCAGCACTGTTGCGTGGCGCGTCGCATCGCTTTGCCGGATTTGAGCAGCAACCAAAGCGGTCGTCGCCGAGGTGAGGTGAGCCGGCCGGCCAGTCAAGACCAACCTTTGGCCACCGGCGCGGCGCCCCTCGCCCTACGCTTTACCTCTCCTCCTCCCTTTCACCCCTTTCTTCCTCTCTTTCTTTTTCCCGATCTTTAGTCTGTCCCTGTCCATGCCCACCTCACTCTGGCCTGCTGCATTTCCATTTGCATTGCGTCCCAACTCATGGTCATGGAACCCCATCCCTTCCTAGGCCTAGTGCTCCTCTTCAGCTTTTCCACTTTTTCCCTTTGTGTTTGAGAATTCAGATCAATATATATTCTCCCAGTTATTCCTTGCTTCAGTCGCATGATCTAGTTACTTATCTAGGGAATATTTAACTTCATAGTACATAATCCAATGTTAGTGGATTGCTGCTTATGCACAAGCCATTTCTTACGGATTAGGCAAAGTGGTTTCACAATGATGGTAGTGTAGCGTTGGCATCTATCCTAGTAGGACTTGGCAAGGCATTGCCAGACTTATTTGAAAAAGCTGAAATTTTGCACTATTCAATATTCTTCAAATGTCAGACTTTATCATATTTTTTCTAGTTGAGATTTTACATGTTGATAGAATACAAATTGTCTACATTCAGGATGTTCTTCATATTTTTTTGAAATTTTAAATTATGATTTTCAATTTTTTCAAAATAAGAACTCCATGGAGCTCGGCCTCCATTCCTTCACTCTCGTCTTACGTCCTATACATAGTGACTTAATAGACTTAAGATAACTACATGTAGACAATTTTGGAGCAACACTTATGAGAGTGAAGATTTTCTTTGGCGCATGCATAAGGGAGTCATTCTAGTCAAACATTATTATGATAGAAGGAGTTGGCAAGGTAAATAAATATTTCCTTTTTTCAAGTTTGGGATTTGTTTGCCGGTATTCCTACGAAAATGAGGTCTGGGATAATAGCTTGCATTGATTGTGATGCCATCACATAAAGAGTTGGAAAGGTAAGCAAATATTGGCTACATTCTGTTGGATAATTAGGCAAATTCATGAATAATCTCAAAACATCAGTCATGATTAAATTAACTATCATCACGTGTAACTCAACGTACTAGATGCATCGCAGAACATAATAAAAGGAAAGATGTAGTCGCAAAACATATTTAACCAGTAGATGGGAATACGCTGCACGGACTGGGCGGTTCTAGATGAAGTAGCCAATGGTGTAGCAGTAATGTTGTTGACGATAACGTTGACGAGGACAGGTCAAGTAAACGACATTGGAGATGGCGGTAAGTAACACCGACCGACATGGACGTAAGGTGACCCGTGATGAAAAACACAAGCAGTCGCACGAAGCGATTCCACAAAAACCCAATTCACCATCTCCTGCACAAGGGCGGGTTGTTCTAGAGACCTGCTCTCCCGTTGTCATTTGCACATCGCCATTTGGTATGGAGTTGACTACGATGGCAACCCCTGGTAACGCATGCAGTGAAAGGAGGTGAAAATTTAGATCAGTTTGGTTGCTTTTCGTGGCGTCTGATAGCAAACAGTCTCATGTCACAATCACGATCTAAACCATTTAACAACCAAGTAACGATAAATTTCGAAGTTAAAAGAACGTTGCACATCTCCAAGCAAACGAACCGAACGGTTGTCGGCGGATAATTCACGCGCATCTGGCACGCATGCCCTGATGTGCCCCGCATCCAGCCCAGCTAGGAAAAGCGAGCGAGAGCGCTCATGTACATTTCACTTTCTCTTCTCATTTTAATCACTTAGCGAGCTAGTGACACACTCACATATAAGTTGGTCTCACTCTTACTCAACTAACAATGTGCGACTAAAAAAATTGCACCTCCACCCCTTGCCACACATGGGGCTTTGGGATTTAATAGAAAATCTAAAATCTCATATGGGCTGACCCATATATTTGTAACAATTGCCGGGTTTCGTATTTGGGTGCGGGGATTCCTATGTAGCAGCGCTTAATCGATCACTGTGACTATATGAGAAAATCATATGGTCTTTGGTAGAAGAAACTCATGTCTAATAACAAACATTTACTGCATTCTTGATTGATGCTCCCCCTACATAGTTTCATCTCCATTATTTTGGAATGTACTTTCACTTCAATCTTGCGCCACGTCAACCTTATGTGGCGACAAGCAATTTTATATGCGATCGGGTATAACTCTTATGTGATCATTGTCCTATCGACTTGATGCTATTGAAATATGTAGGGTTTAGAACTTGATGACACGTGGACCCAAGTTTCAATCCACCGTATAAAATGGCAAAATCGACATTGGAGAGTTACGTGATGTTTTGTAAGATGGGGGAATAAACTTTGCAGAGTTGTAGTTATTTTCTACTATTAATCAGTGTGGTCCATTTTGCTAGATCGGTTCTTTGTAAGTTTCTTACACATCAACACCTCAAATAAATGGCAAAAGTCTTGGCCAAAGCCTGTATTCGTTTGTACAGTACTCCCAAAGCTACCGAATGGCGCGCGCACACACAAACACATGTTGAACACATTGATTTGTTTGATTGATCTCTTTCATCATTGCCAAAAATTCAATCACAGGCCCTGTACTTCGATAGAGACCAGAGTGCATTTCTCTTTTTGTGTCGGGCGCCATGTAATAATTACAAGAAACCTTTCTAAATACTCCCCAAAACCCAATGGACCAGTTTGTAGATAAAACAATGCCAAAGCTAGAAACTCCCCTATCACTTGCCATGGCTGCTTCCTTGCCCACTACAAGCCTTTAACAGTTAGCTTCTCTGCTCCCAAAGAAAAAGCAAAAGGGGAAGACAGAGATGAACAGCACCAGAGAGAGGAGAAGCGAGAAGACACAAACATTCAAAGCAGAGAGCCCAATGCGCTACTAGACACCCTTCTCCCACAAGGCATAAATAGCTCAAAAGACAAAGCCATTCTTGTCACAGAGAACATATTCCCCCTCACCTTCAGTGTGAAGCTAGCCTCTCTCAGCTCCATTTTCATGTGAAGCTTCTCAAGATTCTTACATGCCTTTGCCGTTCCCTCTATATCCATCTACATCTCTATCTCTACATCCATCCATTCGTCTCTCTGTAAACCTACTCAAGCACCACAAATGGCAATGTCAATGCCTGCATTTTCAAGCTAGCTAATTCTCACCACAATTCGCGCGCCTCAAAGAATTGTAGGCCAGATGAGGGCTCCTAATTCTCTGGTCTTGCTCTCTTTCTTGGTTTTTCATCTATTATCCACCATCAGTGCCAATGGCAATGGAGATGGCGGTGCGTTGCGTGGAGACGCGCTGGCCTTGCTCTCCCTCAAGGCCTCCCTGAGCTGCCGCCCCCACGTGTTGCGCTCGTGGTCGGCGGGCAATGTCCCCTCGGTGTGCGAGTGGACCGGCGTCCGCTGCGCCAGCGGCCGGGTGGTCTCGGTCGACATCGCCAACCTGAACGTATCCACCGGCGAGCCCGTGACGGCCGAGGTGACCGGGCTCGACGCGCTCGCGAACCTCTCCCTCGCCGGGAACGGCATCGTGGGCGCGGTGGTCGTTTCCGCGCTCCCGTCTCTCCGCTACGTCAATGTCTCCGGCAACCAGCTCGGCGGCGGCTTCGACGGCTGGGACTTCCCGTCACTCCCGAGCCTCGAGGTGTTCGACGCCTACGACAACAACTTCTCCTCCCCGCTCCCGGTCAGCGTCGCGGCGCTGCCACGTCTCCGGCACCTCGACCTTGGCGGCAATTACTTCTCCGGGGCGATACCCGCGTCGTACGGCGGGATGGCGGCGCTGGAGTACCTGTCCCTCAACGGGAACAACCTGCAGGGAGCCATCCCGCCGGAGCTGGGCAACCTCACGAGCCTCAGGGAGCTGTACCTCGGGTACTATAATGCGTTCGACGGAGGCGTGCCGCCGGAGCTCGGCCGGCTGCGCAACCTCACCGTGCTGGACGTCTCCAACTGCGGCCTCAGCGGGAGCATTCCGTCGGAGCTCGGCGAGCTCACCTCCCTCAACACGCTGTTCCTCCACACCAACCAGCTAACCGGCGCGATCCCGCCGGAGCTCGGCAACCTCACGGAACTCACCGCGCTGGACCTGTCCAACAACGCGCTCACCGGCGAGGTCCCGACCTCCCTGGCGTCACTCACCTCGCTCCAGCTGCTCAACCTGTTCCTGAACCGTCTCCACGGCCCGGTCCCTGACTTCATCGCGGCGTTGCCGCGGCTGGAGACGGTGCAGCTCTTCATGAACAACTTCACCGGCCGCGTCCCGGCTGGCCTCGGCGCCAACGCGGCGCTCCGGCTAGTCGACCTGTCAACGAACCGGCTGACCGGCATGATCCCGGAGATGCTGTGCGCCTCCGGCGAGCTACGCACTGCCATCCTCATGAACAACTTCCTCTTCGGGCCCATCCCCGCCTCGCTGGGCTCGTGCGCGAGCCTCACCCGTGTCCGGCTCGGCCAGAACTTCCTCAACGGCACCATTCCCGCCGGCCTGCTTTACCTGCCACGGCTCAACCTGCTGGAGCTCCAGAACAACCTGCTGACCGGTCCGGTCCCGTCGAACCCGAGCCCGACCGTAACCGGTTCGCAGCTGGCTCAGCTCAACCTGTCCAACAACTTGCTGTCGGGGCCGCTGCCTGGCGCGCTGGGTAACCTATCCGCGCTGCAGACGCTGCTCGTCAGCAACAACCGGATCGGCGGCGCCGTGCCGCCGGAAGTAGGGGAGCTCCGGCTGCTGGTGAAGCTTGACCTTAGCGGCAACGAGCTCTCCGGACAGATACCGGAGGCAATTGGCCGGTGTGGCCAGCTCACGTACATCGACCTAAGCAAGAACAACCTGTCCGGGCCGATCCCCGAGGCGATCGCCGGGATAAGGATGCTGAACTACCTGAACCTGTCAAGGAACCAGCTGGAGGAGTCTATCCCGGCGGCTATCGGGGCGATGAGCAGCCTCACGGCGGCCGACTTCTCGTACAACGACCTGTCCGGGCAGCTGACCGACACGGGGCAGCTGGGGTACCTGAACGCGACGGCGTTCGCGGGCAACCCGAGGCTGTGCGGACCTGTTCTGAACCGGCCGTGCGGCGACAGTACGGGCGCTTCGACGACGACGGTGGGGCCGCGGCATCGGGCGACGGCGGGGGACTACAAGCTGGTGTTTGCGCTGGGGCTGCTGGCGTGCTCGGTGGTGTTCGCCGTGGCGGCCGTGTGGCGAGCGCGGTCGTACCGCGGCGGCGGGCCCGACGGCGCGTGGCGGTTCACGGCGTTCCACAAGGTGGACTTCGGCATCGCGGAGGTGATCGAGTGCATGAAGGACGGGAACGTGGTGGGCCGCGGCGGGGCCGGCGTGGTGTACGCCGGCCGTGCTCGGACGGACGGCGCGATGATCGCCGTGAAGCGGCTGAACGGCGGCGGGCCGGCCGGGGACCACGGTTTCCGGGCGGAGATCCGGACGCTGGGCAGCATCCGGCACCGGAACATCGTGCGGCTGCTGGCCTTCTGCACGAACGAGGCGGAGTCGAAGAACGTGCTGGTGTACGAGTACATGGGCAACGGCAGCCTGGGCGAGACGCTCCACGGCAAGGGCGGCGGGTTCCTGGCGTGGGAGCGGCGGTACCGGATCGCGCTGGAGGCGGCGCGCGGGCTGTGCTACCTCCACCACGACTGCACCCCCATGATCGTGCACCGCGACGTCAAGTCGAATAACATTCTCCTCGGCGACAACCTCGAGGCCCACGTCGCCGACTTCGGCCTCGCCAAGTTCCTCCGCTCCAGTTCCGGCACGGGCGGCGCCGCCAACGCCAACGCCGGCGGCGCGTCCGAGTGCATGTCCGCCGTGGCCGGGTCGTACGGCTACATCGCCCCAGGTGCGTACACATTTATTCATTTCACGGTCTATTCCATTGCACATGTGTTTGTTTTTGTCTGTAGTTGCTTATCGGCTTGCCTGCCTGCCTACGAGGGGTCAGTCGGTCGGATTTGGTTAGGATCGATCGTTTCCTGAGCGCATCTGCTTGTCGCTGTCTCTGGGGAGTGGGACCCCCAGCTCCAAAGTCAATAGCTACAGTGTCTAGTAGTAGTACCGGCCAGGCAAGTGAGCGTCTGGTTGGTAGTCAAAGACATTCACGCAATGTAGACCACATGCACGCAGAGAGTGATGTTGCCTGCCCGGACAGTAGGTGCAGAAGCAGGTCAATTGCACGGAATTACACAACCTTATACGGAGTAGTACACTGCAAAACTGGTATTGTGCGAGACTGCGAGTGTAGTTCACTGCTTCAGCCATTGGTTTTTCTCAACCCGGCACAACCCTTGTTTCGAGGGAATAGTGTCCTCTTCGTCTCTCTTGTTCTTCCTCGGAATTTTGTCCAATTAGGAGGGTCCCGGTTCTCCACCTCGTCTTGGAACAGCTCGTCGAAATCGACGATTCCGTGTGGATTGTCGTCCCCGCCGTGCCTCCCCCTGATCTCAACACAGCCCCTCTGGCCGGCGACTTGCTCGTGAGTTGTGACGCAAAGAAAGCATGCGGGTGTCATCCGTACGACCAACCAGCCTGACGCTCGGAACCTGTTCGGTGAAATGACAGGGCCGATGTCGGACGACCCGAGGTACTACGAGTAACGTGTCGAAAGTGGGGAGGGTCTTCGCGCACATGATCTATTAGGGTGGAGTACGGACTGAGCATGACGACGGTAAAGAGATCCAACCCCGAGAGGTCGTCCCCAATCAAGAATATGAGCCTAGAGTTTGTGTAGACCCGTTGGAGTTGCGCTTAGTGAAAACACCAGACTTGTGTGTATTTTTGAATTGGCGAGACGGGAAAGTATGGCTTCGGTCTACTTTAGTCCACACTCGCGAGCTGCGTCGGAGGCACATGACACGCAGTAGCAGCAGTACATCGCCATCCGATCCACTCCAGGCTGCCTTTTACAGCACCACGTCCGCAACTGCGCTGTGGGTCCTCTGGTCAGGCTCGTATGCACTCGAGCACCCAATTATTTCCCGCAGCACAGGGAGGGGATCGATAGCGACCACACGATGCCGCCCATCCACGCTAGCCAACACAAGTCACCAAGGGACCCGACACCGCCCATGCATCTACGATACAAACAAGCGCTGCGCATGAGCTGAGGCGCGGGATGCGCCCCGGCCGGCGGTCCCGAGCCGCCGCCAGAGCCTCCCTTGTACCACGGCGCCGGTGCCGGAGCATGGGTGGACTGCGTCGTGCTTGCAGGCTGCCATAGCCTGACTGACACGTGAACTGGGCGGAGCATGGCCGCCGCCAGAGTAGCAGCATCGGGCATGGCAAAAGGGGAGTTTCAGCCCAATCTGATTCGCATTCTCCCCACTGACGAGCACAGCACTAGAGTGATTCGCGAGCCAGTAGATTTGATTTACATGATCGATAGCATCAATTTTACTGGGTTCCTCGAGCCTCGGCTGCCTGCTGGTCCCGTCGATCTCCCTCATCTCCTGTCGATTTGGTTGCGCTGCTCTATCTTTGACCAGCATGGGGTAAAAAGCCTCATCATCCTCCAGCCTGGGGCCGAGCCAAAGCTCTTTTACCTCCTTTGCTGCCGCTGTTACGTCGCCAAAGCCAAAGCAAACCTGACCCAACGGGACGGCGTAGCACGCTGTTACGGCTACCACTCCCACTTTCGAACGGAACGGGCGCCTTCGCTGTTACGGCCACGCACTTTATACTAAATTACTAAGTTTTTGTTTTCTCCCTCCCCTTTTCCTTTTGCTAGCTCCTTCGCGTTTGGGATTTGGCAAGATCTTAGAGCAGGCATGGGCTTGATCAGCTGACAGGCATCATCTCTCTTGATCCCGCCAACCCAAGAATTTTCCTTGGATTTCACAAACTATGCGTACCATATGTATGGGAAAGATTCCCATGGATTTGACAGGGGTGGGGCGGTTTCTCTTGGGATTTGCCACAGAATGTTGTAGCCACTGGGCTCTCTGTAGCCAGTTTCTGCACTATTCAGATTACCAACGTAACACCAGCTCGCTTTCCTAGCATGCTAAGCTCAATGCCCTACGCATATGCTGGCCTAAAACATAGTTTATAGTACTGTAGTAATTAACTAGGACGCACTTGGATTTGTTCTCGCTGGGAGATCAGAGTAGTATATTAGTAGTATCTTATATGATCAGTGCGTTGATGCACGTTGAGAACAGTCCTCCTAGGTTCAAGTTCATAGCTTTTGCCTTTAGCATTGATTTAATCATTGTGCTCCTCAAACAAAAAGAAAAGATGTTTTAATTCAATTGCTCCCTTAACATGATTACCTGCAGGATATCTATAAGCTAACTGTGCTGCTGTTATCATTCTACAGAGTACGCCTACACCCTGAGAGTGGACGAGAAGAGCGACGTGTACAGCTTCGGGGTGGTCCTGCTGGAGCTCGTCACGGGGCGGCGGCCCGTGGGCGACTTCGGGGAAGGCGTGGACATCGTGCAGTGGGCGAAACGGGTCACCGGCGGCCGGCGGGAGAGCGTGCCCAAGGTCGTCGACCGCCGGCTCAGCACGGTGTCCATGGACGAGGTGGCGCACCTCTTCTTCGTCTCCATGCTCTGCGTCCAGGACAACAGCGTCGAGCGGCCCACCATGAGGGAGGTGGTGCAGATGCTGTCCGAGTTCCAGCGACACGCCTCCAGCCAGCCCTCGCCGGCGTCTTCGTCGACCTCAGCGCCGGAGAAGGAGAAGGAGCCCAACTGCTACAAGCTGTTCCCGGACCTGCTCACCTAAGTCAGCACAACGCCGTTTCTACTACAGGCTCAGCATTGATTGATCAGGGGCTGAAGAATTACAGTACTACTGCTAATTGGAGCTAGCCACATTCTACAGTTTGTTCGACAGTCAGTCATGGTGACGGAAGATGGAGGGGAGCAATAACATGTACTAATAACTTTGTGTTATCTCTTCTCATCTTCGTTTCTATATATTTTTTTGTTTTCATCAAAGGTGTATAGGGTTTGATCATATGCTACCATCTTGGGGTTTGTGTTGTCCAATGTAGTATAGTCCTTTTCCATCATAGCCTTGGCCCTTTGTAATCTCCTGGTAATCTTCAGCCACCATCCATTGTCATCTCCTTTACACTAATTCTTGTTTATGCTCAATCCTGTACTACCAGGACTACTTCACTCCTTTTTGTATTACTTGAGCCAATTTTGTCATGAGAGAGGTGTGGTGATCATCTGTTCGAAGATTCTTGACTGAACTTTGGTTTCAGGAAAAGTGAGAAGGAAAAAGATAAAGTACTTGGCAGTCTTTGAAAACGTTTCCATTCCCAAAGCTTAAAAGCATTCGGATAGGGACTTGAATTGCGCAGCTTTATCTAAATAAAAGAGGGTCAAAAACATGGTGGAAACGAATTTTCAAGAGTTCCCATCATGGGTCGATGATGCATGGTTTCAGTGATTGCAGTGTTCATGTCAGTAACTAGAAATTATGCAAGTAACTATTACTACAGTGATCACAAGGCAAGTAACTTCAGATATTGCAAGTAACCATCATTTAAGCTTTGATCATCAAAGTTTGTGAAAACTGCATCTTTGAGACGATACAAGGCAAAGATGCATACTAGAATGCCCTAGATGTAGCAAATTGTTGTAGCAGCAATCAGTGGCTTGGAATAGCTATGAGAAAAAAGGAGAATGTTCTGTTCATCTCAGTAGTTTAGACATGGAATCCCCAACAGTAATACAAATGGCTACGGCAGCCTCGGCTGTTCCTCTATAGAGCTCATCTATTGGATTTCGGTATTGTCCCCTCCTCTAATGACTACAGCTAGGGCGTGTCATTAACTCATTACCCGAGTGAATTAAATAATCCACCACAAAATTTCTAGTAATAAATGATTGTCCTATAGGAAAATGCTTCTCATATTTCACACGGTTAGTTATGTTAGATAGCATGATTGCACCTCAATAGGTGATTGCACTTTGCTCTCAGAAACGCCACTTGACATGTTACCATGTGAAAAAAATACAAGACTGCCACAAATGGTCGAGAAGCAAGCCACTGTGAAAAGATGCTCAGGTTTGAACATACTAATTGTTCAGGAGCTATGCTTCTCACACTCCGCAGCCGCAAGACTAATTACTACTCTGTCTTCCTTTCATTGACACTAGAAGCTCACCATAGTTTTCAGGAAACCTCATCAGTAGTTAACCGTCTGCTCCTTTTTCAGCGCCCTCCAACCAATATCCCGTCTGAAGAATCCTTCTGCCCAGTCAACAACATCTACTGCAGCGTATGCTCTTGACCTTGCTTCATCAATGTCCTTGCCCTTTGCAGTGACACCAAGAACTCGGCCTCCGGCAGCTACAAGGTTGCCATCTCTATCCAAAGCTGTTCCAGCATGGAAGATTTTAACGGCTGGAGAAACCTGCTCGGCCTTGTCGATATTTTTTATGACAGTTCCCTTCTTATAAGAACCAGGGTAACCTTCACTTGCCATCACAACTACCATCGCGATTTCAGGTGACCAGGTTAGTGAAACATTGCCCAGTTCCCCTCTGCATGCAGATAGCAAAACCTGTGCGAGATCGGACTCTAATCTCATCATCAGAACCTGGGCGAAAAAATGGATTAAAATGGAGTAATTCACAATCAGAATCTGACGGGCAAAACATGTGTTAGGTCAACTGGGAGAATTAAGAAGCATATTAGAAATGTGCTTAGTAAGATTTTGTGTGTCACTACAGAAGCATTGTTGACATGTGATAAGCAAATAAAAAACAGCTATCAAATGTTTATGAAATCCAACCAAAGTTAATAAGGGCATTTTCGAATTTGGACTGAACTGTAAGTTTAAATCTGGATCATTAATTACTACAGAAACATGAAGGCATATGTGATAAGCAAAAAAAACACACCAACTATCAAATATTTATGAAATCCAACCAAACATAACAAGGGAATTTCGGACTGAACTATAAGTTTAAATCTGGATCGCTAATTTTAGGTTCATCTGCCTTTAAGCAGACAGCCATAAACTCAAGATCCCACAAATGTCAAGCGCTTCTAGAATTACGTAAATCAATCGAAAGATTGACAGTGAACAAAAGCAGGACGTGCTACTTCTGTGTCACAAGTAAATGTAGACGAGAATAGACACACTGTTCTTATTAAAAAAACACAAAGTTCTTATTAAAAACACAAAGTTCAAATGGCATTTGTAAGGGCACTCACTCTATAACAAATGTATATTGTTTCGGACCTGAGCATCTTCTAAAAGATGTATCTCGGATCGCCAATTTCTATCACAATATGCAACTAAAATGTTATGAAAACACAGTATTATGACGGTTTTATGTATCTACTATTTTTAATTCATTTTGCTAGTATCAGATATTTTGTCTTATCTATACTCGACTTATTAAATATGGTAGCCCTACAGGGTGCAACAGTTGATTTGGAGTGGAGTAGTGGTTCTCAAGAGGAGGACCCAGGGCCAGGGTAACTTTGCTACATATAGACATATAGGCGTTCCCATGTCTCGTTAGAACTTGCTTTCTTAGCTTTTCTAGCACAGCATCTTTCCAATCCATAGAGGCCCGGACTTATATTTCTACCTTTAACACAGAGATGCACCATTGTCACTATAGTACACGAACCACTAACTGGTCTGCACTGGAAGACGGGCCAGGAAAAGCAGTAGACCCCTTGTAATGTAAAGTGAACTGTTACAGACAGATCTATCAGGAGAGATTCATTAGGGGATCACTAAAGCATGAGAACTTCATTAAGGCATCACTAAAGAAACTATGACAAGAACTTCATTGGGGCATCGCTAAAGTATGAGGCAAACACTGTTGGGGAAGAATTCAAATACATTGCATTCTATATAGTCCAACACTCCAACTTCATCAAGAACACTTTGATCATACGTTAACAACGAAACCAAAACACACTTGTAATGCTTGAACTGGGAATGATAGATATCTTAAAAGGCAGGTGACAGATAACCACTAACCTGACATTCAGGATCCCCAAATCGCACATTGTATTCGATAAGCTTAGGCAGCCCAGATTTCTTGTCTACCATAAGCCCAGCATATAATACACCAACAAACTTGCATCCTTCAGCAGCCATACCTTTAACAGTTGGAATAATTATGGTTTCCATGATTGTTTGCTTAAGTTCCTCCGTCACTATTGGAGCAGGGGAGTATGCACCCATACCACCCGTGTTTGGGCCAACATCACCATCACCAACTCTTTTATGATCTTGTGCTGATTCGAGTGGCAAAGCATTTTCACCGTCTACTAATGCAAAGAAAGAGGCTTCTTCACCCTCTAGATACTCCTCAATGATGATCCGTGAACCAGCAGAACCAAATGACTCTTCAACCAGCATAGAGTCTACTGCTTCGTATGCCTCATCCAAAGTCATAGCAACGACGACGCCCTTTCCAGCAGCCAATCCATCGGCTTTAACAACAATAGGGGCACCTTGATCCTTGACGTATTGTTTAGCTTTCTCGGGATCCGTGAATGTGTGATACTACACGAGAGACAGAAAAGTACGTGTATTAACATCATTTGTATGCCTTAACATCTGAAAATTCACATAAGTATCAAATAGAGAGAAGTATTAATTTCTTCCCAACATAATTTTACAATCTTTTTCTGGAGTAATGAAACAATCATTTAAAAAGGTAATTATCTTTTGGAAAATGTCAATAACTATAAACAATATTTAAAAGAATGCAATCACACAATCAAAGTTATTCCAGCAGAAAGTCGAAGCTAGTTGCGATACTTCTAAAGTATGTAATTAGTAATAGAAATTCAGTACACAATGAGCATGGTCAGCAACACTGCCTCAGGACGAAGGAAATATGCTTAAGCCTAAAATAATGTACCCTTTCTTAAGCATGGAGAACAACATCAACCATATGCAGGCATCTCATGTAAACAAGCCCATGCAGTCCCTGGAAGACTGCAGTACTCAACAAAAATGTAAACTGAAGTACCTGAGCAGTCGGAATATTATACTTATAACACAACTTCTTCATAAACTCCTTTGATCCCTCCAATGCTGCAGCCTCCGAAGAAGGACCAAAGGTTGGTATCCCAGCTTTGACAAGGTCATTCGCAAGACCCGCAACAAGAGGAACTTCAGGACCCACTACCACCATTCCCACTCCCCTCTTGTTACAGAACGATATAACAGCATCACTATCGGAGATGTCCAAGTCCGATATACAGACCGCATCTCCAGATTGAGCAATACCAGCATTACCAGGGGCGCATAAAACTGCCTCACAAGAAGGCGAACGGTTCAGAGCAAAACAAAGTGCATGCTCCCTTCCTCCACCACCAATGACCAGTACAATTATCCTCCCTTCTGATAACAGAACAAACAGAAATTAAACATTGGTGTTGCACTTTGCATTTAACTGGCTGCTGGTATTAACTAGTAGAAGAAAGGTTTTGGCATTGCAATTCGTCTCAAAGCGCATTACAAATTAGGTTTTGCAATAAAGCATTATTCTTTTAGGACCCCAAATGGTTCCTAGAGAGTTCACACACAACTGATCCAAAAGAAATTTACCAGCAACGATGGTACCGTCCTCCGCCGAAGCTTTCAAGCTTGAGCGCCATCTTTCTGAATTGCTGACAACCAAGTGAGAATGGCGGGCGATGTGTCGCACCGCATAACTAGAGATATTATTACTCCACGACCGAGGAACAGGATAAGATACTGAAGGCTTCAAGCTGCCGCGCAGGTGATTATTGGACAGCGCATACGGGCCATGCCCTGCGGCGAGCTTGAGATGGCCCATGATACTGTAAGAAGCACACGCCATGGACCTTATTTGTTCCCGGATTCAAGCTGATGATCAACTAAAGACGGATTAGATTAAGCTCGAAATCATCCATTTGCACAGAAGGCTGCAAGCAAGAGCCGAGGAGTTCAAGTTTAGAAGCACGCTTACCCTTTAGACGGCACCTTGCGAGAACGGCGAGAACACGACGACGACGACCAGAAGGTCGAAGACGACGGGTCGCAAAGCACGACGCTGGAGTGGCGTGGTCGGAGAGGGGCGCAGCTCGGAGGAAGGGAATCAGCGGCGGCTTCGGGGGGAGGATTGGGATTCGTTCCCCGCTCTAGGGTCTCGCCCTCGGCTCCTGGCTCTGGTGGGCTGCTGAGGCCTTTCGGACCGCGTCCAGGGTTCTTGGGCCTCCAGCCGATCCAACAGCGGTAAACTTTATGCCGAGAGTATTTTCATGTTGAAAATACCGAAATACAAATGTCCGAAAGTTGTGTTGATTCCAACGGGCAGAAACACAACGCTGGATATCCTATGCTCAGTTTGCCCTTTCGTGGAGGCAAAAACTAAAGCCACGAGCTGCAAACGGAGAAGAAACTTGAAATCCATCCCCTTTGCAGCTTCCTCCCGTCGAAACTCCGGATAGACGATCGTCAAGGTGACACCAGATGAAAGGTTCGGCATCATCCCCCCTTCTTCATCAAGCTACTCACGGTGCGGCTTAATCGTTGTTGAACCTCGAGGGGAGCGTGCTTCTAGGGTTAGGTCTTTAGTCGTCCGCTGCGATTCTTGGTTCTTTTCAGCTGTTCTTGTCTCCCCACATATGATTCGTTTCCATTTTACTTGCTTTAGGTTTTTGTGACACGGGCAACATTGATGCTTCCAGCTCCCTACATTAAATTTGTCTCTCTTTGTCCTAATTCTCCCCTGGGATAGCAATAATAATAGTAAGAAAGGTAGGATGAGCGTGCAATCTTTTCTTTTGCGAATGGAGGATGAGCATGCAATCTCTCTGTCCTAATTTCAGTACATTCACAATCTTTCTTCCTACTCTGATTCCTTTTATCAGTGCACACAAAAGGGCTTTACGATATTGTCTGTTGAAACATGTCAAATTTGTTGATTTTTCTCATGCCCCCGTTTCTAGGAACAACACAGAGAAGATCGTTCTTGATCCTTTAAAGGCCAAGGTAAAGTTGAAGGCTGAAAATATCCTCCTGTCTTCCAAAGCAGGGGGAGTTCGATCTTCAGCCAGGTGCCTCCAGCAATGATGATTATCTCTACTATGACTCCGCAAGTGTTATCATCTGTGCAATTGGGTCCAGATACAGCTACTATTGTTCCAATGGTGCCAGAACATTTCTGATAGACGCTACCCGACACAGAGTAAAGCGTATGAGACACCTTTGAAAGCCTAGGAATGCTTTAGCAGCATGTAAGCCACAGTGAATCAGATGTGCACAGTTTATCAGGCTGCAGTTGCAGTGTTTGAGAAGAATGCCCCTGAACTACTTTCTAATCAAACAAAGTCAGCTGGAACTGGAATGGGCCTTGAGTTCCGAGGATCTGGCTTAAACTTGAACACCAAGAATGACCGTCTGATAAAAGAGGGCATGGTTTTCAATGTCTGTCTCGGTTTGAGTTATGTCCAAGCAGAAACAAACAACGAGAAGACAAAACGCTGGAAGCATTGGTGTTTTTTTGTTTGTCACAGATAAGTATGCCTGGATCTTTTCAATGCTTGGAACTATATTTACCTTCAAAATTACTTCTTTTACTTATTTTGGTCTAATGATGTTTTGGGTGACTATTTTCGACACTATCAGCTTGAACTTAAATTTGTACCCTGTGACGGTGTGACCTCATAAAGAGCAATATATTTGTGCAGTTGTTTTCTGTTAGCAATACTCACACCGGTTCTTTCATGTGCAGTACTGCAATTTGCATTCATCTGTCTGACCAAGTCTTCCCTTAGAAACCAGAAGTTTGTCTATTATGCAATATATTTTTTCGAAGGGGCGCAGTTTTTGGTTGCTGAACTAATCTGTTACAGAAAATCCACAGATTAAGTAGAAGTGGGTCAAAAAACAAAGCAATATGGAAAGCCAGTTGGGCGAAAACAGAGTATCACTATCATACCACAATGGTAAATGCACCTTTGGTATGTTTCAGTTATCTATTATGAACAAGGTTGTTTCTAAGATTTAGCGCTCTAAGTTTTCCTTAATTTTCTACCCTTCCTTATCTCTCTTGCAATTAGGAATGATATTGTTTCTTCACTTGATATTCCTAGCATAAAAGAAATGGTTGCTAATTCATATTTTGTATTTCTGTTTTGATGTCAAACCAACCAAAGAAGTTCGCGCAATTGTTTGTTCTTTAGTGTATACTCTATCAGCATGAAGCCATCAGTGCTGGACAGTCTTATGGACCACAATGCGTAGGGTTATATTTCTTTTAGTTGACTATAATTTTGGTTTGTTGATCTATTCATATGATATTCATGTTGTGCCTGGACAGTCTTATGGACCACAATGCGTAAGGATTCTTTCTCTTTTAGTCGATGCTATGCCTGTTCATCATATTTTATTTAGGTTATGCCTAGAACTATAATAAGTAGTGCTTATCAGAAGGACATCGTGACCTATTACTGGATTTTCACTATAATAAGTACTCTCTCCGTCAAATCTCATCCACTTTTAGGCAAACTTGAGACACTTATTTTTGGACGGAGGGAGTACCTATTAATCATGACTCAAACCTGAATTTGTCCACATTAGCATCACAATTATCTGCAGTATGCTCTTTCACTACATTTAACTCACTGAACTAACAGAGTATGTGGAAGGTGAAATTTATAGTGTTGCACAATGTTACGGATTGATCAGATTTTATTTTCTCTTATCTTGAAACAGGGGTATGGAATGGAATCTCCAAATCTTCTTTCTCTCTCTCTCTATTCAAATGTTCAACTGGATACATCCATTCTCTTTTGTCCCTTGTGCTAAAACATTTAGCTCTATGCACGGCAAAATTCCACTTGCCAAACTTACCCAAGTGCAACTCCTAAATATTCATTTGAATTTGAATTGTCAATTTTATTACCTGCTTAACTTGAAACAGCAGCATTGTGTAAGTACTACATATTCATTCATCTTGTTTTGTTCATAATATTGCATTTGAGATCAAGGTAGAGGTTCATCTTTTTTTTTTCTTTTTTTTCTCAAGAAAACGCACAAGCTTTGACCCCAGTGAGAGCAAGTGTGCCAAATTGGTCCCGCGGAGCTTTAAAAAAGAAGAGTCGATCTTCATTGGCATTTAAACCTGCAAGATACTATGGTGTAACAGCTAGATATTCATCCAAGTTATCTTCTTTTTTTCCAAGTTGACATGGCATACCAAATTCATGTTTTAAAACAGTTTCTACTTATTTCAAGTAATCAATTTAACCAACTGTTGTGATGCTAATGTGGACAATGTTGGTTGCAGGAGGACAAAGCAAGCTATCAGATCCATGCTCAAGGGCTATCTTTTGCTGGAACTTACACTAACAATGCATGCTGGTAAGTTTCTCACGAGACATGAACTGGAACGATAAAACAAGTATTTCAGTATAGAGCTCATCAAAAACTTGCATTTTTCATATTATAGAGCTCATTGTTGACAATATTTACATGTTAATAATTGATGCGAGACCCCCACAACCCACCACTGGCATGACTAAAAGAGCCAGTGGCCTTACATCTTTTGTTAGGGAAGCTACTATACATCTTGGGCTTGTGGAGTAATTTACATGATGCACACACATATCTCTTTGGCACCTGATCGAAGTCACTAATCCCAGCACACCTAGTGTGCTGCCACACATGGCACGAGTCACAAGATAGCATTCTCTCTCCATCATCATCCTTCGCTCCACATGAACAATCAACTGTCCATTTGTCAACACCTCTCTCCATCCGATAAATTGCAACCCTGCGATCACCTCCTACGCACTTGCCTTGGATGTTAACAGTCCCTTTTGTTCCAAATAAGAGCTTGACTTGAGTTGTGTCACCTGCAGTTGGACAATCAAGAAGCTGGTTTGCTACAAAGCTCTGTAACATCAAATACACATCTCGGAATGTTCTCGTAGCCTCCATCTTCAGATCACCAACAGTAGCTGTTTGTGGAAGTGTTAGAAGCTCCGCTGGGAGGCTGGGTGGATCACCAACCTGATCCAGTAGCTCCACTTGGCACCAGATGTGCAACAGAGATTGGTTTTGAGGCAAGAAATCCTCTTCCAAATCATAATGCTTCATAAATTGTTTGCAGTCCAAAAGGATCATGGCAGCTCTCTTGGCATGCTCGTGAATTTGTTCGGGTTTATAAGGATGCATTGTATGAGGGTTGAGAAGCGCATCATAGAGAAACTTGATGTCACGAAAAAGGTGTTCCCGAGTTGGCATGCTCACATTCTTCGGTGGCAATATGGTTTCATTTGTGAGCCTGCAGTGAGACAACATAGTTAGCCTTCTGATCATAAAACAAGAACTAGGATACTATGCAAGTCAAAACCACATATCAGTCACTAACCTGTACTCTATTGTGTTTTCCTCACTGTTGCAACGAACTACAACAACCATCCCATCATGGGTTCTTGTACCACCAATGGTCCTCATGCAGTAATCAACCAGCTGTGCTGAACCAATTGGATGGGCTGTCGCTGCCTTTAGGCTTCGCATAGCCACCCACCTATCTGCAGCACGGAGAACTTTCAGAGCAACATCTACTGCTCGCTTTTTTTCCTCGTCGGTCCAGTTTCCCTCTTTCAAATTGACATCATATGCTATCTCCTTTTTGTGCATAGTTACAAGGTGGCTGTGCACACTCTTATTAGCAGCAAGCCCCGAAACATAAAGGAACAGATCACGGAACGTGTTGAGGGGGCGCTTTGAGAGGGATTGATAGAAAGCAACGGTATCCTGCAGTTGGTTTCGAGGAGACCGAGAATGGGGGAAGAAATGAGACAGTGGCACTGACATGAGGTTTTCAATGGCTTTGCAGTAGGTTTCAGATGTAATTCCAAAGCTCCCACTGCCAAGTTTGAATCTCCACTGCCCATACCAAGAACAGCCAGTGGCAACAGCATGTAAAACCCGGTAGTCAACTTCAAACTTCTTGGAAACATCCATCAGCGATACCTTCCTGAAATGTATCATGTACTTACCTGTTAGTATCGTTTTCCAGTAAATTAGAAAAAGGTACTGAAATAAATAGGACTGCTTGTGTTCTCTCAAACGCATGCAGGTTCAGGTAAATTTGTCTTTCATTACCTGACTCTGAGGTATTTGCAGACACGGTCCCAAAAGTCCATCAGTTGGTATCCTGTCAAGAGGCTGGAGCCACCTTCATGACCGCTAATTCGTACAAGGTGGCCGAACCCATTCTCATGAACTATGCCATGCAACAAATGCCGCGGGTTGTCAATCTGCACATAATCCCAATCTTCAGATTCATCATGGGAGAACGCAGAACCATGACTGCACGAAGGGCACCTGATTATTGCACAAAAAGTCAAACCATTGTCATATCTGAAGATACCATCACCGTTCATAATTTAGTTTTATTTGCAATCAGAAGTACTGTTGCAATCGTTTTTCCAACAATATTATTGTTGCATTTGTTTGCAGTGATATTGGTGCTTTATTAAATTACAAATTTTGAGCATTGCTGATAGAACCAACCTTATTTGGAACAATTCGACCATCAGACCACAACGCCGGCAGGTTTTGCAGCTGGGCATGTTGTCATTCCGAATTATGAAGTGGTACTTCTTCCCACAAACAGGGTGCCTGCTCCAGCCTATCAAAGTTCAACAAATGTAATGACATCAATTTGCATCTCAAGTTGTAAATTTATCAGCCATTGGCACACCATCAAGCATCAGCTATTCACATGTGCAAATTTAAGAAAAACGATTGTTCATCTTGTCAATAGATATGGCTTTAAGCTCTCGAGCAAACATAGTAGATTGTACATCAACTCAGAACAAGTTTATCAAGCCATTTAATTATAATTAATTAAGTTGAAAGAGCGGTTATGCCATGTAATCAGGCGAATCAGCCAATCAACATCTGGTGAAAACAGGATGTTCAAGATTTTTCTGTCCAGACTCAATATTTTTCCCTCTTTTTCTTTTCTTTTTTCTCCTTTTCTTTTGTTCTCTTTTTTCGTCTTTTGTGCCTCCTTCATACATTAATATTTGGCCCCCAAAAGCATCCATTATTTAGTCATAAGCAGCCATATTTCAAAAGCAAGCGCTGACTGTCATAATCAGTGCACGGAGATTCAGAAAAATAAAAGAGCTCTCTGTTCTTCAAACGCACAGTATTCCCAATTCTATCTGATGTAATATACTCCTATATCGACAGCACTAACTCAGTCCAGGTTGTCAAATCTCATTCATGTGAGCATGCATTATACAGATTTACAGCATCCCAGGATGAATACAAAGAATAATAACACAAATCTAGGAACATACATGCTCTCTAAAGACTACAGAATACCCTCATCAATCTCAAATCTACAGCTAATCCTAACAGGTTGTTATATACTCCCAAATCTACAAAACAAAAAAATCCCCAATCACATGACATGAACTTCTATACGAACCCGAGCATGCTGGAACAACTAAACACACTACAGCACGCCGGAATGACTCAAGACACACTTACCGGCAACAGTACACTGGTCACAGTGGACGCGCCTGGCCCTGGGCACGTCCTCCTCGACCACATCCATGACCACGACCGGACCCTCGCCCTCTTCGCCCACGCGGAAACCCACCTGCCACACCTCGCAGGCGTCACCCAGCACGGCCTCCTGCCCCCACTCCACGAGCGCCGGCGCAGGGGACGCGTGGCGGGACAGGAACCCGCGCACGTTGGCGCGGAACGTGGCGGCGCCGGCCCGCTCCTTCGCGCCGGGGAACGCCCTCATGTCGAGGAGGTACGGCTCCGCCGTCACCCGCGTCCGCCGGGCCCGCTTCGTCGGCCGCCCGTGAACCGCCATCGGTCGACGCTGGCGAGGAGGAGGAGGAGCAGATCCGGGGGGAATGGCGGGGCGGGCTCGCCGGGGTGGGAGAGGGGCGGGTAGATCCGATCGGGTTCCAAATAATTTGAACCGGCGGTTCAAGCGCGGGGAATTGACGAAATTTTGGGATCGCGCCTAGAGAGAGATTCGAATTTTTTTCAGATCAGATCATTGTGGGATGGGTGGGTGGCGTTGTTGATAAGATCGGGGAGGCGCTGATATTTATAACGGGCCCCGGGAGTTGGATTTTATAGGTCGGTTTTGGGATGGTGGAGAATTACGTTTGTGCCCCTCCACGACTTGGAAGAGTCGCGAGTCAGCAGAGTTTTAGATAATGGAAGGGCAAGGCGGAAAGTCCGGGAAATTTCCTTCGTGCGAGGGGACCTACCATGATTTTGACGTGTTTGGGCCTCTGGGTTTGGGTTGTTTATAGAGAGAATTCCTTCCTTGACTCTTCCTTAAAATTTTGTTCCTTATTTGGCAAAAAAAAAAGTTCTTCCCAATATGACTCCTTAATCTCATTTTCTTCCTTATTTGACCCTTCAGTGCATTTTGAACCCTAACGGTGTTAGATAGGAGGATGAAAAGACTCTTTTACCCCTGATAAATTATGTGACATTATAATCCCTTATAAGTATTGCGGCACATTTGACCAAAACTGGATATGCTCACATTTCATGCCTCCTGGTTTCATGTAACCATCTTTTATAAAGTGTCAGCAGATTTAGATTTTAAATTTTTAAAAACTGGGCAGAACCTCCCTTGTAATTTGACCATATCCTGCACACAATTCATATATATGCATGTACTAAGCATATTACAGCAACCACGAGTGCCATAACGAACACAGAAATCTTCAGAAACATTACATAGAAGTTCAATTCACCACATGCATCAGTACAAGTCCATATGCAACAAACAGTTCACATACATCACATACATGAGGCCAAGTCAGCCTCCAAAAGGACACACAACATGAAGAGAAGTCCTGAGAATCACAAGCTGAGCCTTCTTTTGCTTCTAGTGCACATTGCAGGGCTAGCAGGGATAAAAGTTTTACTTCTTGTACTCATTGCTGGGCTGTCAAGTGGTTCCCTAGGAGTCACAGCAGCATCTTTCTTCTTCTTGGCTCTCTTCACAGGAAGGTTCTCCTCGCCGGGCATAGGTTGACTTGAGCTGGTTTTTTACCTGCACTCATGCACGTATGGCAGCAGCAGTTATATGAATATATACTAGAGAAAACAATAAATAACATGTGAAATCAGAACTAGTTGATCACCTTTTTAAAGCTCCAGCACTAGATTTTATATGTTTTTCCTTTTTTGTTGTAGTTTCAAGGATTTGGCTAAGGTGAGATAGAAGCTAATTAGTGCAGGTCAAAAACAGCTTTAGGTAATCATGAGCATAAATGTAAAACGATTTACCTAGGTGGGAAACACATCCTAGTTGGTGCTTCATCCACACATGGCACAATGGCCGAATCAGTTGCTTTGGTGCTCTTTATCCTCTTCTTTGATGGCCCTCTGCATTAGCAATTTGAAAAGCAGTCAATATGCATAGTTGGTTATAAAATTATATTATACAAGAAAGATTAAAGCTATACTACCTCACTGTCAACATTGCAGCGATGTCATCCGGGTTACCCTTTTTACAATTGTGCCAATGATGCCCATACCCCTTACAAATAGGGCATAGATGTTGGCATGATTTTCTTGTCTTCTCACCGCCGCCTTTATACCTCTCAGTTTTAGGCCTACCAGCAGTGGCTTTTAGGAGTGGTGGATGCATGAAGAATCCATGATCAGATTTAGGCCATTGGGTCTTGTCAGGCATAGCAGGGATTAGTTGGGCATATGCTTCTCTAAACTTGTCCATGGAGTAATACAAGTCAACATAGTTTTGTATATGTGCATTGCTAAGTGATGTAATGAATGCAAGAGCATGTTTGCAAGGAAGTCCAGAAACTTGCCATTGTCTACAAGAACACGTCCTCTCTTGCAAGTTGACCACAAACCTAAAGCCGCTGCCTCCTAATGCGGTCAAAGCTCCTATCCCAATCACCATATAGTTGATTCAAAGCTAGCAGCTTACCCATATATACTCTCTTGTAATGGATTTTGACCTTGTAATGTTCTTTAAGCTTCACCCGCAATGCCGCTGCTCCGAGAGTTGCATCTTCAATGAGCCAATCCTTCACCTTCTCACATATCCAATGCTTAGTTGCATTCTTCACCTTTTTTTGCCTTGTTGTACTAGAGCAGTCATGCTCACAAGGGTTTTTTCTCACCTACAAAACAGGAATACAATTAATTAGGTCGAAACACTTACACAATATGAATGCAAAAAATGTTCACAATGAAACAATGGAGTTAAACCATTACCACTACGGTGCACATATCATCTGATGTGGAAGCATATATCCTCCATGGACACTTATCTTCATCTCTTCTTTTACAATAGCCCCTATACCTATGTGGTGCACTCTTTTGAATGTTGATTTCAAATTCGTATTTGACTGCATGTTGAGAAACAGCCATCTTAAACTCAGCCATATTGGGATACTTGGAACCTTTGGTCATTGGAGGGTCTTCTTTATTGTACTCTACAGTTGGCGCATGCTCTGCCTCATGCACCTCCTCATCCTCCTCTATTTCAGGCTCATCCTCCTCTATCTCAGGCTCTTCCTCGCTGCCATCCTCGCTGTCATCCTCGGGAACATATTCTTTGTCCTTCTCATTACCAGAAGAAAGAACCACATTTAGAGGTGTAGGTTCTTTCTCTAGATATAGATTCTCCTCGTCAATACCAACATGCTCATTCTCGGGAATTGGGTTGCGAAGATAACTATCCTCGTCTTGTTCTATGTTGTGTTTAGGTTGGGTAAGTTCAGGTTGGGTAAAGAAATCACTAGAATATTCAATTATAGGCTCAAATGGCTCAGCAGGATCACAATAAGAAGTGAACATTTGCACAACCTTTGTCTTGGAGAATTTTTCAAACATAAGCATCAACTCTTGGTCAGATTTTACTTCTGGAAATATTTTTAGAACATCATCGTAGTATTGAACATGTGCAACTTCCAAATATCTTGGCGGGAACTGATGTACAATTGATTCAACCAAATCCTTATAATTTGTCAAGTCAGAATCAATCATCTTCTCAAAAGAGTAATATTTGATTCTAGCCTTTTTCTGGTTGCTAACCAATCTAATTTGCAGCAAATAACTTGAATTTGGATCCATTCTGCAAATGAAACACAAATATAAGCATAAAGGTTGCTAATTTGCTACTGCTATGAGTATGTACTCGAGACACAGGAACAGCGAGGCCGAACCAGCTCGAACTCACCCTTCCAGCGATGCAGAAGCAGAAGCTTGGATGCCTGCGCCGCCGGACGTAGCCGCAGCGGTGGCCGCGCCTCCCGCGCCGCCGGATGCAGCCGTGCCCGCGCCCGGGCCGCCGGCCGCATCTGCAGCGATGGCTGCGCCTCCCGCGCCACCGGACGTTGCCGCAGCGGTGGTCGCGCCTCCCGCGCCGCCGGACGCAGCCGTTCCCGCGCCCGGGCCACCGGCCGCGATGGCCGCGCCTCCCACGCCATCGGCCGCATCCGCGCCCGCGCCCGCCACCATCTCTTCGTCCCCTCGGCTCACGCCGCCGCCGTCCTCGCTGCAAGCTACCCTGGCGCCGCCATCGGGTAGGGTTCGCTCGATCTGGGGAAGGGGATGGGTCTGGGAGAGAGAGTGACTGGATCGATCGGTCTCGGTCGTGCGTGCGAGTTGGTTCGGTACGATTAGGGGTATTTTTGTCCAACCAAAAAATAACTAACGGCAGAAGGAAACGGTACAAACGGAAAGGTCAAATAAGGAAGAAAATGAGATTAAGGAGTCATATTGGGAAGAACTTTTTTTTTAGGCCAAATAAGGAACAAAATTTTAAGAAAGGGTCAAGGAAGGAATTCTCTCCATAATATAACACTATCGCCCCCACCATGGCGATAATACACACACCTGTCAGCCTCATTAATGGCAAAGCCTGCAGACGTAAGAGTGCTGTCAAACTTCTCATGCCATTGCTTAGGTGCTTGCTTCAGCCCATACAAAGATTTTAACAATTTGCACACCTTTCTCTCTTCACCTTTTACCACAAACCCATCAGGCTGATCCATATAGATTTCCTCTTCCAACTCTCCGTTAAGAAAAGTTGTCTTTACGTCCATTTGATGAACGATAAGACCATAGGAGGCAGCCAGGGAAAGTAGTACACGAATGGTGGTAAGTCGAGCAACAGGTGAATAGGTGTCAAAGTAATCTTCGCCTTCACGCTGGGTGTAGCCCTTGGCCACAAGCCGTGGCTTGTACTTCTCAATAGTACCATCAGGCCTTAGCTTCTTCTTGAACACCCACTTATAACCCACAGGTTTGCTGCCGTAGGGTCGTTCAGATAATTCCCAAGTTCCATTAGAAAGAATCGAGTCCATCTCATTATGGACAGCTTCTTTCCAGTCATCAGCATCAGGAGATGCAAATGCCTCTGCAATGGACGTGGGAGTATTGTCCACAAGGTACACAATGAAATCATCACCAAAGGATTTTTCAGTCCTCTGTCCTTGCTCCTCTAGGGAGCTGATTCATTGTCATCCTTCTCAAGGACTTCCTCAACATGTGGTTGTTCAGAATGATCAACATATATACTAGGTTCAGCAAATATCTCAGAAGAAATTCTAGCAATTCTATGCATATCCTTCATAGGAAACGTGTTCTCAAAAAATGTTGCATCACGAGATTCCAAAATAGTATCAACATGCATATCAGGTATCTAAGATTTAATCACTAAAAATCTATAGCAAATGCTCCGCTGAGCATAGCCTAGAAAGACACAATCCACTATCTTCGGTCCAGGTTTATGTTTCTTAGGAATTGGAACATTGACTTTCGCCAAACATCCCCAAGTACGAAAATAAGAAAGTGATGGTTTTCTCCCAGACCACTCCTCGTAAGGTGTCTTTTCTTTATCCATGTTAGGAACTCTATTCAGGACATGACACGAAGTCAACAAAGCCTCCCCCCACCATGCCTTAGATAAACCAGCAGTGTCCAACATGGCGTTCACCAAGTCGGTCAGCGTGCGGTTTTTCCTCTCGGCAACCCCGTTTGATTGGGGCGAATAGAGAGGCGTCCTCTCATGAATAATACCATGTTCCTCATAGAATTCATCAAATACGTTGGAGAAATAGTCGCCACCACGATCTGACCTAAGACGTTTGATCTTTCTCTCTAATTGATTTTCTACTTCAGCTTTATAAATTTTAAAGTAGTCTAAAGCTTCATCTTTAGTGTGCAACAAATATACATAACCGAACCTAGTAGCATCATCGATTAAAGTCATGAAATATCTCTTATCACCTTTTGTCAACACGCCATTCATCTCACATAGATCCGAATGTACGAGTTCTAGTGGTGCCAAGTTTCTCTCCTCGGCTGCCTTGTGAGGCTTTCGAGGTTGCTTAGATTGCACACAGCTGTGGCACTTAGAACCTTTGGCAATGGTGAAAGTAGGAATTAAACTCAAACTGGAAAGTCTACTCATTAAACCAAAATTAACATGACATAAACGAGAGTGCCAAACATTAGTATCCGAATCCACACTGCCACAAATATGGTTTACTGACTTATTACAAAAATCCGATAATGAAAAGCGGAACAAGCCTCCGCACTCATACCCTTTACCAATAAATTGTCCAAACTTTGACACAACTAATTTATTGGACTCCAAGACTAATTTAAACCCATCTCTGCATAGAAGCGAGCCGCTAACGAGATTCTTGTTCATAGTAGGGACATGCTGCACGTTCCTCAGCTGCACAATCTTTCCCGAAGTAAACTTCAGATCTACCGTGCCAACACCACGAACAGAAGCATGTGATCCATTCCCATTAAGACGCTTGAATCTGCGACCTGATAAGAAGTGAACATAGAAATGTCAGCACATACATGAACATTAGCACCCGTATCAATCCACCAACATGGAGATTGAAATACTGAAAGCACAATCGGTAAATTACCGTACCCATCAGCATTGCTAGCGGTCACGACGTTGACATGCTTTGGCGCCTTCCCTTTCTTGTCTGCACGATCTGGGCAGTCCACAGAGAAGTGTCCGGGCTCTCCGCAAGTGTAGCACTTTAGCTCAGATTTGTTCAGCATCTTTGACATGGGAATGCCTATCGGGCACCCTACCATGAGGGTACCTGGTGCACGTATCGACTAGGCCCAACTATCAGAGCCTACATGAAGCCCATGAAGGGAGGCCCACGAAGATGGAGTATCCTCCAAGTTTGGCGAAGCAATAGTCGGTTTAGAGTTTCCTTACTTGTAAATCGAGTCGGTTACGAACACCCGAGACCCAGCCTATTATTTAAGGACTGGGAGGGCCATCGAACCAGAAACGAACCACCAGAGCCACAAACCCTAGCGAGATCGACATCTCGCCGGGATCCTTGTAACCATCATATTCACAAAGCAATAACAGACAGGCAGGACGTAGGGGTGTTACCTCCACACGAGGGCCCTGAACCTGGGTAAAATCTTTGCCCTGCTTGTCAGCCGACGATACTTCCAGCTCTACCACGTTCTCTCCCCCATATTCATAACCTAGGGACCTTAACCATGGGTCTTGATGAGTCTACCCCTCGTCAAGTGGCGCCGTCTGTGGGAAAGAATAGCGCTGGACTCGAAGTTTCGCCGGTCCCAACAGCAAACGGCAAATCGCCGATCACACCAGCAAACGGCAACTCGCCGATCTCATCTGCAAACGGCAACTCGCCGGCCATGTCAGCAAACAGCAACTCGCCGATCCAGGCGACACACGGCGACTCGCCGATCCACTCGAAAAGCGGCAGCCTGCCCGCTTCACCTGCAAAAAGCGCATCTGCTCTTCCAATGAATTTCAATCCGCACTCGCCAGAGCTTCAGGAGGCGTTTTCCGGCCTTGAATCAGGTTTGAGTTTGACTGTTGGAGCATTCAATTTTTTCGTAAACAATCTTGGCACGCAGGACTCGACAGATCCGCAACAACTGGCGCTGGGTGCACTCGAGGCTCCGTCGACTGCGCTCGCCCCGTCGTCGATTCCTGAAGCCTGCTCGCCCGCAACAACCATGTCGACCGGCGAGCTCGACAGGTTCATGATGACGGAACTCCAAGGCGAGGAGCAGAATCAGCATACAACACAAGCAACATCGACTTCAACCTACCACTCGACGAGAGTTTCGACTGCGGGATCTCCCTCGATGACTTCTACGAGCCCGCGATTCATAACGACAGCAACGTCGACTCGGAGATCTTCACCAACACCAACCTCGACTCAGAAATCCATAATGGCTTCGCCAACACCGAGATGAGCATAGGCGATGAGCACATCGACAACGAGATTCGCCTCGAAGATCTACTCGATGAACACACTGGCTCTGACATGAGCCTCGACGGCGACGTCGAGTCCATGACTGGAATCGACAGCACATACACCTGTCCACGGGTCACGCCCCATCAGGTCTACGTGGCCTTCTCCGCAGAATCATCCGCAGACGCAGCCGCTCGCAGGCCTGCACAATTCCCATGCACGGTAACCATGCCGGATGGGGTCACAACCTTGACAATCACGGAGGAGATGGCAGCAAAAGCAGATAAAGTCATAAAGGAGTGCACAATGATGCCACCAAATTCCACCCCAGAGGAGATGTTGACCTTCCAGTACTTCAACTGGCAGGAGTCAATTCGACTGCAAAACTACCGAGCGACGCTCGAAGAGCGCAAAAGGCAAGCCAGCCTCTCGAGTGCCCGAAGAAGGGAGCAATCCCTCGGGTCCACACAGCAACCAACCCCACGACCTAGGTCGCGGTTGGCAAGCCTTCCAGAACATGAAAGGGTAGCAATCACCCGTAACCTGTCGTTCATGACAGAGGACGCTAACGGAATCCCAGTGCCCAAAACTGCTGCGGGTGCATTATTCTCCGTAGGTGCTTACCTCAAGGCAATGCAACCTCCGGCGAATGACCCTAACGCAGCCCTGCATCGCCAACAACTCAAATCGCTAGCTCTAGCGGCACAGGCTATACAGCCAGAAGACAAAACTCCAGCAAGGAATCGCGATCGCGACATAGTCGACTCACGACACGCAGCACATCATCGCAGTGGTCGCAGCCACCACTCGGATGAAGGAAGGAGAAGCACGCGCCGGCACAGGTCCAGCAGAAGCAGATCTCGAAGATCCTATAGCAGCGATTCATACTCTGATCGCGAACCAGAGCCATGCGGAGCATTGTGCTTCACTCGACGCATCCGTGAGACGCGGATGCCCAAAGGTTCAAGTTGACAGGCGAACAACCCAAGTACAACGGTCGCCAAGAACCTTCGGGTGGTTAGAAGATTACAGACTCGCCGTGGCATGCCAGCGTGGCACGAACACCACGGCGATGCAGTACATACGACTCATGCTCGAAGGAACTGCCCGCGACTGGCTCAAGGCGCTCCCTCCATCATCATACGACTCGTGGGACGATTTCCGCAGAGACTTCATCAAAAACTTCGAGCCTCTATGTGAGCGCCCGAAGACATTCGAAGAATTAAGGGCATGCACTCAACGATCAGACGAGTCGTTGAGATCATACATACGGCGGTGGACCGAAATACGCAATTCGGTTGGCAAAGTGTCAGAAGACAGGGCCATGGATGCCTTCATACAAGGTCTCGCCAGGAAGGACTTCAAAGAGGCACTTGGTCGTGAAAAGCCAACCTCCCTGGCTGACCTCATCAAAGTTGCGACTGAGTGGGCAGATGGAGAGGATTCTGTACGCAGATCCCGTGCTTCCCCACACGCGACAACTACGAAAGCGGCAGTCGAGGCCGCAGAGATTCATACAGAGAAGATCGCAGGCGCAAACGTTCCAAACGTCCTTACGACGATAACAGACCCGAGTTCATGGCGGCTGGATACACACACCCGGGAGGACCAAGATAGAAGCAATCGACGCTCGGATGATCGACGGGACAGTCGAGATCGCGAGCAGCGGAGCGACAGCTACAAAAGGCAAGAATGGCGCAAACGCAGCGACGCAAAACCCGAGCGGTCATTCGAGGAAAAGATGGACGACTGGTGCAGATTCCACCTCTTCAAGGGGGACGACGGAAAACTACGCTCCAATCACACCCTAAGGAACTGCAGGGAATTCGACCAAATGGCGACTGACTATGATACGACTCAAAGGAATGGCCCAGCACCTGCTCAGCCCACGCCTGCACCCGCACCACAGCCGAACGCTGTGCCCGCTCTCATGGCGCCACAGCCGCCACCGCAACCACCACCACAGCCTGCTCCAGGCGCAAACCTCGCAGGTGCCATACAACCCGTACTACGGGCGGAAGATGATCAATATCCACAGCCCCACGGGCAGATGTACATGATACAAAAGGGTCGCCCCTCAACAGGCAGCAAAAGCTAATCACTCGACAGGTGAACATGGCTGTCATGGCACCTCCTCCGCCGAATTTCTGAAGGGATCGGAAACCATCATAAGCTTCAGTCGAGAGGATCATCCCCCAGCTGTAGTTCGACCAGGGCACGCGGCTCTGGTACTCGACGCGCAAATAGGAGGCTACGCCATGACCAAGGTCTTCATGGATGGAGGCAGCGGCATAAACATCATCTTCGCGGACACGCTCCGCAAAATGAACAGGTCAGTCGAAAACCTCCCAAAATCTTCAAATACCTTCCACGGTATCGTTCCTGGCAAAGCAATTAGCCCAGAAGGCACCATACAACTCGACGTTACGTTCGGGGACAAAAGCCACTTCAGGACAGAGTCGATTGAGTTCGAGGTCGTCGACTGGAAATCACAATACCATGCTATTCTTGGTCGCCCGACGTTTGCTCGATTCATGGCGGTGCCACACTACGCGTACCTCACGCTGAAGATGCCAGGACCAAAGGGAGTCATCACTGTCCGTGGAAACTTTCAAAGGTCCGATGCTTGCGACCGCGAGTTCAGCAAAATCTCCGAGATGTTCGGGGTGGAAGAATCACTCGCCGACTTGGCGATTTCCAACGACCGCACACTCCTTCCGGAGCATAAGAAGTTGGCAGTCGACAGATCCTTCAATGCTACAAATGACACAAGGTCGCATCAGGTGCACCCGACCGATCCGTCCAAGACAGTCAACATATCTTCGAGCCTGCCTATCGCATAGGAAGGCGCGCTCGTCGAATTCCTCCGTGAGAACTGGGAAATATTTGCGTGGTGTCCAGCCGACATGCCAGGTATTCCCAGGGAATTCGCCGAGCACTCTCTCCAATTGTTTCCAGATGCAAAGCCAGTCAAGCAAACGATGCGTCGAATCTCCGGCCCAAAGCGAACCGCAGTCGAATCTGAAGTCGACCGGTTACTCGCAGCAGGATTCATTAGGGAAATCAAGAAATCACAATGGGTGGCCAACCCCGTACTCGTAGAGAAGAAGCATACAGACATCCTTCGGATGTGCGTGGACTTCACAGCGCTGAACAAGTGCTGTCCAAAGGATCACTTCCCGCTACCCCGAATCGACCAGATCGTCGACTCCACCGCCGGATGCGCACGACTCTCCTTTCTGGATGCTTACTCAGGTTATCACCAGATAAGGATGAAGCAAGAAGACGAAGAAAAAACGGCGTTCATAACCCCACTCGGGGTCTACTGCTACACAACTATGCCCTTTGGGCTCAAAAACGCGGGTGCAACATACCAGCGCATGATGCAGGACTGCCTCAAAAAGCAAATGGACGCAACGTCCAGGTCTACGTGGATGACATTGTCATTACCACAAGGGAAGAACACACTACTCGACGATTTGAGGGAGACGTTCGCAAACCTCAAACGCTTCCATATCAAGCTCAATCCTAAGAAGTGCACGTTCGGCGTTCCAGCCGGGCAGCTCTAGGGTACCTAGTCTCTGCCCGTGGAATCGAAGCAGACCCGGAGAAAATACAGGCCATCCTCACAATGCAAAGGCCTTCAAAGCTTCACGATGTGCAGAAACTAGCAGGACGAGTAGCAGCGCTCAGTCGATTCATCAGCAAACTGGGTGAAAAGGCTCTACCATTCTATCGACTGATGAAGAAGGCGGACAAGTTCGAGTGGACGCCAGAAGCTGAAGCAGCCTTCACAGATCTCAAGCGGATCCTCACAAGCCCTCCGATCCTCGTCGCACCTAAGGAACGGGAACCACTCTACCTGTATGTCTCGGCTACAAACAGGGTGGTGAGCACCGTACTGGTAGTCGAACGCATGGAGGAGGGGCACATCCAAAGCATACAACGTCCAGTCTACTACCTGAGCGAGGTTCTCTCCATATCAAAACAGCGGTACCCGCACTATCAAAAGCTGGCATACGCTGTATTCATGTCCTCAAGGAAGTTGACACACTACTTCACCGAGCACCGATCACCGTGGTAAGTAACTCAGCAATCGGTGATATCCTCACAAACCCCAATGCAACGGGTCGAGTCGCAAAATGGCTCATCGAGCTGGCTCCAAGAGACATCAAGTACGAGCACCCGAAGGCTATCAAAGCACAAGTCCTACCCGACTTCACAACCGAGTGGATAGAGGCCCAATTACCTGGAGCACCAGACGTGTCCAATTCCTGGACCATGTACTTCGATGGGTCCAAGAAACACGAAGGCGCAGGCGCAGGCGTCATCCTCATATCACCAAAAGGGGACAAGCTACGTTATGTTTTGCAGATGGGATTCAAACTACCCTCCAATAACGAGGCTGAATACGAGGCTCTGATCCATGGCATGCGGATGGCAAAAGCACTTGGGTGCACTCGATTGATGATCTACGGCGACTCCAATCTCGTGGTGCAGCAAACAATGAAGGCCTGCGACGCAATCGCGGACAACATGATCGCTTATCGCGACCTGTACAACACACTGGAGGGCAGCTTCGAGGGCTGCGAGTTGAGGCACATAGGAAGGGAAAGTAACGAAGAAGCAGACATGCTAGCCAATCTTGGCTCAACTGGCGCACAAATTCCACCTGGTGTCTTCCTCGAGCGCATCGAACACAGATCTATCAAGGAGAAACGAGAGCCTCCTCCGTCGACTACGCCAGCCAAAAGCAAAGCGCCCAGCACAGAGGACCCCCCAGTCGAGGTACTCCTCATTGAGCCAACTTGGACTCAACCTTTTCTGGCTTACATACTCCGCAGCGAGCTACCAGATGACATAACCGAGTCCCGACGCGTGACTCGAAGATCAAAAGCATACACCGTTATCAACGGCGAGTTATACAAGCGCAGCATATCAGGTATGTTCCAAAGATGCATCGCATTCGAAGATGGCCAAGCCATACTTCGAGATATTCATGCAGGTACCTGTGGGCATCACGCCAGCAGTCGATCACTCGTAGCCAAAGCCTTTCGCGCAGGGTTTTACTGGCCTACAGCACTCAAAGACGCGGAGGACATAGTCAAAAGGTGCGTCGGCTGCCAGAAATTCGCAACAAGGCCGCACGCACCCGCATCGGCGTTGAAGACTATACCGCTGGCCTGGCCTTTCGCCCAATGGGGGCTCGATATGGTTGGGCCACTCAAAAAATCATCGCATGGCGGGCATACTCACCTACTGGTGGCAGTCGACAAGTTCACAAAGTGGATCGAGGCGGTCCCCATCACAAATTCGACTGCTACTACGGCAGTCAACTTCATAAAGAGCATCATCTACCGCTTCGGTGTCCCAAACAGTATCATCACTGATAACGGCACAAACTTCACGGCTGAGGAGTTCAAAACCTTCTGCAAAGAGCAGGACATTACGCTCAACTACGCATCCGTGGCGCATCCACAATCCAATGGCCAAGTCGAAAAGGCCAATGGACTTGTGACGAGTGGGATCAAGAAGCGCCTCCTGGTGCCACTCAAAAGAGCTGCGGGTGCTTGGGTCGAAGAACTACCATCTGTGCTATGGAGCCTACGCACAACTCCCAACACTTCTACGCAGTTCACCCCATTCTTCATGGTCTATGGTGCAGAGGCAATTCTGCCATCAGATGTAAGGTTCAATGCGCCACGAGTTGAAGCATACAATGAAGAAGACGGGAAGAAGCACTCGAAGACGCAGTCGACTTGCTCGATGAGGCGCGACACGGCCTTGGCCCGCACAGCTGTTTACCAGCAGGATTCGCAACTACCACAGCCGTCGACTGCGAACCAGGTCCTTCGTCGTTGGCGACCTGGTTCTTCGACTGAAGCAAAAGAAGGTGCACAAGCTCGCTTCCCCATGGGAGGGTCCCTTCATCATCACGGAGGTCCTTGGTGGAGGCGCATATCGACTGAAGCACGCGAAGACAGGCGAACTCTCTCATAATCCTTGGAACGTTGCGCATCTGCGCCGTTTCTACGCATAAAGTGCTCACAGTCATACAATGTAATAGGCTATATGTCGGATGGCTGCAGGTTTCAGACGCGCTCTTTTCCTTACCAGGGTACCTAAGGGGACTGGAAGGTTTTTAATGAGGCGGCCTGCAGCCTAACATTCAAAAGAGGAATAAAATCAATGTTCCTTCGACTTCTTTGTGGCTACTACCCGCATAATTCATACCTTAACCGCACCCGAAACCCTCGGGGGCTGTGTTATCGATCAAATGAGCTCTCGCTCTTGCAGAAACACAATGCCTTAGCCGCACCCGAATGCTCGGGGGCTGCGTAACAAGGATCCAAACAAAGAACACAAAAACTCTGCAGCCGCACTCGAATACTCGGGGGCTGCACAGTCATTGGTTCACAACCAACACATATTTCACAAACCCCGCTCGACTGACTCGGGGGCTCGACAAAAAATCAAAGTATACAAACTATACAATATACAAAGAGTCAAAAATTACACTCGGGGGCTGCCCCCTATACAAAAATTGCACTCGCAAACTATTCTAATCCTCAGGCTCGTCCTTTACGGGCAGCTCGGGACCGCAAAGCTGTTCGCGAGTGCACTCGATTAGTGTCTCCGCAGCTTGGATCGTGTCATCCAGGTCTTTTTGTTCGAGAACCTCTCCGGCTGCAGGTGTCCGCAACACCAACCTTGGTTTTCGACTACGCATATACGCCATTGCAGCGTTGGCTCCAATCACAAGTCTTGAGACAGCAACTCTCGAATGGGATTTGTTTGACGGAAGATGTTCAACAGCACGAATCCCTTGTGGTTGTGGCCCCGAAGGAAAAAGAGTCTCGTTCAGGCGAATAAACGCTGCCCGGCATAACTCCAGCAGTTCAGCACTTCGCCAGACGCGATCCTTCAGGGTGGCGAGTATGCGGGCATGGTACCTATCAAGCCAAAAGTGTTGACGCCCAGTCGTAGGGTCGTCAACCACGCTATCCAGACGCCCTTCCACGCGAATCTTTTCAGCCTGGAAGTTGTCGACAAAGCCTACAAACACGGGCGCACCAGTCAGATCAAAAGGACAAAGCTACGCAAAAAGCTTGTAAACAGAGCAAGACTCGAACTTACACTCGAGTTGCCTGTTCACAAGATCCATCTCCCCGAGCACATATTCCTCGCGTTGGGTGGCCAACGCGGGTCTCGCCCTCAATCGATTCAGCTCAGCCTGGGCGTCCTTCAGATCTTGCTCCATTCTCACAAATTTGGCCTTCATATACTCCATCACCTTGGCATCATTTACCACCTGACCCTGGGATCGGGTGGTGATTGGAGCCTGCGAGGAACTAGTCGCAGTAGCAGGTTCTCGTGACTGTTCAAAGAGCATAATCACAAACACAAAGTTTGTGTCAGAAGCTAAAACTCATGTCATAAGCATACAACTCTTCGAGTGAAAGACATTAGCAAAAGACTGTTTGCATAAACAAGGTAGCACAAACAAAGCGCAGACTCGCGCAGTTCAGAAGGTATCATTACAAGGCATAAAAAAGCAAAAGGGTACAGCTACCCTAAACCTAAGATTCGATTTCCTAAGCAGACGATTGGCAGTCTCGAGTGCCCGGCGCTCCATGGTGTTCATAAAAACTTCGGCCAGTCGCGCGGCGGCTCCGCTCACCCCCTTCAGAGAAATGGGCTTCCCATCTGGCTTCTGAGGGAACGCAGACAGTGCTGCCTCATAGTCGCAATCTATCCCATGTCCCATAAGAAGCTTGATGGTGGACTCGGATCCGCGTACCGTGTTGGCGCGAGCGAAACCCGCCATGGTGGACGTCCCGGGGCCAAACACGTCGGCGAAGTCATCCACCGTCGACGGCACACGCCAGTCGGGAACACCACCTTGGTATACAGCGCCAAGTGTGCTCGTCGATTTGGCGAGTGCTTCTTTCGCCTGGTTGCATAGAGCGCCTAAGCCGCCCACAGCCTGTTCCAGCGAAAGATCGTCACTCGCCACGTCCGCAGAGGCCGGTGCGCCAACAGCTTCTGCACAATTCAAAAAGGCAAGTCATTTTACGACACTCGACAGTTATATCATCATATCAAAAGGAGAAAAGATTACTCACCTCCCATGACCTGCGCGAGTGCCGCGAGCTGGTCAGCATATCCTCGCTCGCGTGCAGCGGCTGAGTTGGTGGCGGCAGCCAGCTCTTTCTTCGACTCTTCGCGCTGCGCGGCGAGTGTCTTCCAGCTCCTTCTTCTCGCCTGGCCCAGCAAAATCACGTGCATTCAATACTCGACAAAATCAAGCATTGCAAAAAGAAGTTGGCAAAACAAAAGCAAAAAGGAGAACTCACGACTGAGCCGCTCAGCTCGGCGCGCATGGTGTCCCTCTCCTGCTCCACCTGGACATAAGCCTTGGCAGAATCTGCCAAGGTGTGGTAGAAGGGCTGCGAGCACACGAATTCAGCAAAAATTCAAACTCTCACAGACCTACAACTAAACGGGTCAAGCAAAAAGTACTCACGTGGTTCATCCACGGCTCAGGAGCCGCGACTGATGTCCCGACATCTGGAGTTGCCGCCTTGGCTGTCTCAACGACAGCGTCAGTGGCCATTGGCTGGGCAGCCTCGTTTCCAGTCGGTGCAGATTCGAGTGCTCCAGGGTTGGAACATTCTCGACTGGAGGAGTCCCAGGCTGATTGTTTTCAGCTGTGGGCAACACAACAAAGCAAAAAGACGGTCAGCACAAATATGTGACAGCACAAAATTTCATATCATACTCAAAAAACACATACCTGTGCTCCTCATCCTCATCTTCGGAGTCGCCAAAAATTGGTCCCCCAAAGGCTGGGGTACCACTCGACTGAAGAGGAAGAGTTGAGCTTGTTGAGCACGCACGCAAAGGAGCGGCTTGGAAAACAGGTGGTGACCTGATTCCTCGTCATCCTCCAAGCCCTGCTCCTTCGCGGGTGAACTGCAGCAGAAGGCGCCTTCTTGGCCAGTCGACGCCGCTTCGGTGGCGCGGTATCGACTTCTTGGTCAGAGGGGCCTTGTCTTCAGATTGGACTCTTCTGCTGCTTCTCCTCGACTCCTCCACATGTGAAGTGGTGGCAGAAGGGATGGGCGACTGATCCCCTTTCGGGTCCACCACCTGTGCCTGTGTTTCTTCAGTCTCGCCATTTTCAGGCAGAGGAGGAAGGGAGGCAGCAGTCGAGTGACCCTGCATAGCATACATCACAAATTGCAAAGTCAGAATCAAAAATCGCATATCGCAGAACATGCGAGTGGCAAACTCTTCATTGCAAGCAGGCTATAACACATACATACCTCAAGCAAAGGGTTCTCCAACCCATATGGTGCAACAGGGCAGTCGACGTTGCAAGTGTCGCCTGTCGTCAAGTTGGTGATGTGCCGCACATGCGTCAGCAGCTCACTCCTTGAAAGCTCCTCTGGGTTCATTCGGGTGATGTCACCCGCGCCTTCATACTCCCACATGGGGTGCGCTCGGGCACGGATGGGCCACACCCGCCTCTTCACAAAGGTGGCGATCAAATGGATGCCTGTGACCTTGTCCAGCATCCGTCGATCGAGCCAGCAAAGGGCTTGCTCCTCCATTTCTTCGGCTGAGAGCTGGTGATCCCACGCCTTGGTCCTGGTAAGCTGCAGTCGAGAAGGGGGACTCCTCTTGCTCGACACTCGCATAAAACCACCCTTCCTCCAGCCTTGCGCGGAGTCGACGGTCTTCAGGCGGAAATAGCGGGTGTCGCTGCGCACCTGGATGCCGCAGCCGCCCACGGGGTAGGTGCGACCACCTCCTCTGTTGGGTCGCACCATGAATATGGCTTCCATAGCGCCCAGCTGGGTGCGACGCCAAGGAAGCACTCGCATAGCGTGATAAACACGCAATATGCATAATACCGTTGGGGTGAGATCGTGGATCTGCACCCCGTAGGCAAAAAGAGCCACGAACAAAGTCGTGGAGGGGAAGCGAAAAGCCCCTGGAACAAACTCCGCAAACAAACGCGCTCGTTGGCGCGTGGTTCGGGGATACCTCCTTGGGGGGAGCGCGGACGGCGAGTTGCTCCGCGGGTGGCAGATATCCCTGCTCGCGGAGCTTGAGCAATGGGCGTCCTTGATGGTGGACTTCGCCCAGTCCCCGCTGCCCTTCTTCAGCGCGGCGGATGCAGATGTACCCGCCACGGCCTTCTTGCCCTTGGTCGCATCGGTCGCGGCGCGGCGGCAGCACCACGCTTCGCACCTCCACCTTTCGCCATTGCTACGTGGAGGAGTGTGGGGCAAAGAACTTGGGCGCAGCAATGGAGGGGCAGCGCGAGGAAGGAGACGAGGGGCGGCGCAGGGGCAAATGGCAAGTAAAAAACTCTGCCAGCGCCGTCCCCCCTATTTACCACAGATCGCAAAAACGATCGTACCGTAAAACAAATGCATACGCTCCGCGCGAAATCTGGCCATACACGTGGCGGCCACGGAGAGCAACCGTCGCCGGCCACTCCGCCCACTACGCACGAGAATCCAGGAAGCCATCATCACGCCCCGTGAAAATCGCGCCAGAACGGTCAAATCAAGTCCACGCGGCGTCATCCCTGGTCAGCTCTGCAAAAACGGGCCCAAAACAGGGTCACGTCTTATCAAAGCCTCTCCAAGCACGCCACCGCTTGTCAGAGATAGCAGTCGCAAAATGCGTCATTGCTGACGTTGTTCTCTCTTCACAACTGGCATAAAAGTCACTCGATGATATCTTCGGGTGGTCTCTCGCATAAGTCTGGTTGGTTTTTTAGCAAAAGTCATAGAGGCCAGTCGAAATTCTTTCGACTGCAGCATCATACTCCCATCGGGAGCGTATCAAAAAATTCTTTGACTAAAATGTGCAGGGTAAAAGATTTTGAGATTATCCTCCATTGCAAGCAATAAAGCACAATCTCGGGGGCTACTCCCATCGGGAGCGCTGTCGCGCACCCGATAGAATAATGGCAAAAGTATCAGTCGACAAACATTCGACTAAGTTCATAAGCAAAATCACACTCAAAATATTCCCGAGTTGATCCGACGATCCTTGGATGCTGCATGCATAGTGCAAAGGTAAGACCCGCCGATCAGTCGAGCTGGGCTAAGGACCGCCCAGCAGCGTTATCCTTAATGTTCCGTGTCAGCAGACATGATGAAAATCCCCGACGGACGCGTTGGGTTGATTCAAAACTATACTGCAGTT